>SJXQ01012705.1:0-69183 GCA_006408695.1 Aepyceros melampus | reverse complement strand
CTAAGGCCCACTTGACTTCACACTCCAGGCTGTCTGGCTCTAGGTGAGTGATCACACCATTGTGATTACCTGGGTCATTAAGATCTTTTTTGTACAGTTCTTCCGTGTATTCTTGCCACCTCTTCTTAATATCTTCTGCTTCTGTTAGGTCCAGACCATTTCTGTCCTTTATTGAGCCCATCTTTGCATGAAATGTTCCCTTGGTATCTCTGATTTTCTTGAAGAGATCTCTAGTCTTTCCCCTTCTGTTCTTTTCCTCTATTACTTTGCAATGATCACTGAAGAAGGCTTTCTTATCTCTCCTTGCTGTTCTTTGGAACTCTGCATTCAGATGCTTATATCTTTCCTTTTCTCCTTTGCTCTTCACTTCTCTTCTTTCACAGCTCTTTGTAAGGCCTCCCCAGACAGCCATTTTGCTTTTTTCCATTTCTTTTCCATGGGGATGGTCTTGATCCCTGTCTCCTGTACAAGGTCACGAACCTCTGTCCATAGTTCATCAGGCACTCTATCAGATCTAGTCCCTTAAATCTACCTCTCACTTCCACTGTATAATCATGAGTGATTTGATTTAGGTCATACCTGAATGGTCTAGTGGTTTTCCTCACTTTCTTCAATTTAAGTCTGAATTCGGCAATAAGGAGTTCATGATCTGAGCCACAGTCAGCTCCTGGTCTTGTTTTTGCTGACTGTATAGAGCTTCTCCAACTTTGGCTGCAAAGAATATAATCAATCTGATTTCGGTGTTGACCATCTGGTGATGTCCATGTGTAGAGTCTTCTCTTGTGTTGTTGGAAGAGGGTGTTTGCTATGACCAGTGCAGTTTCTTGGCAAAACTCTTATTACCTTTGCCCTGCTTCATTCCGCATTCCAAGGCCAAATTTGCCTGTTACTCCAGGTATTTCTTGACTTCCTACTTTTGCATTCCAGGCCCCTATAATGAAAAAGACATCTTTTGGGGGTGTTAGTTCTAAAAGGTCTTGTAGGTCTTCATGGAACTGTTCAACTTCAGCTTCTTCAGCGTCACTGGTTGGGGCATAGACTTGGATTACTGTGATAATGAATGGTTTGCCTTGGAAACAGAGATCATTCTGTTGTTTTTGAGATTGCATCCAAGTACTGCATTTTGGACTCTTTTGTTGACCATGATGGCTACTCCCTTTCTTCTAAGGGATTCCTGCCTGCAGTAGATATAATGATCATCTGAGTTAAATTCACCATTCCAGTCCATTTTAGTTCGCTGATTCCTAGAATGTCAACGTTCACGCTTGCCATCTCCTGTTTGACCACTTCCAATTTGCCTCGATTCATGGACCAACATTCCAGGTTCCTATGCAATATTGCTCTTTACAGCATCAGATCTTGCTTCTATCACCAGTCTCATCCACAACTGGGTATTATTTTTGCTTTGGCTCCATCTCTTCATTCTTACTGGAGTTATTTCTCCACTGATCTGCAGTAGCATATTGGGCACCTACTGACCTGGGGAGTTCCTCTTTCAGTATCCTTTCATTTTGCCTTTTCATACTGTTCATGGGGTTCTCAAGGCAAGAATAGTGAAGTGGTTAATATGTTGTATCAAATAGACTGAATTTCATATGCTAAACTAATCTTGTTAAAGTTTTATATGCTAAATTAATCATGGTAAATGATCCATTTTCTATGATGCTAGACTTGGTTTTTTAGTATTTTGTTGAGGATATTTACAGCTATGCTATGAAAGGAAAATAATCTGTAGCTCTTTTCTTGTGATGTCATTTCTGGTTTTGATATCAGGGTAATACTGGTCTCCTGTATTTTTGTTAATATTTTAAAGACATAATAAGTGAAGCCATCTAGGTTTTGGCTTTTCACTGTGGGAATTGTTTTGATTTCTAATTTGATCTCTACTTTTTATAGGTCTATTCACTTATTCTATTTCTTCTCAAATCAGTCTTTTGTGTGTTTCTAGTCATTTATTCATTTCATCCAGGTTCTGTAATTTGTTAGCAATGACTGGTTATAGTTTTCCCTTACAATCCTTTTTCATGTTAGTAAGGTAAGTAAAGATGCCTCTCTTTTGTTCCTGCTGCTGCTGCTGCTGCCAAGTCACTTCAGTCGTGTCCGACTCTGTGCGACCCCATAGATGGCAGCCTGCCAGGCTCCCCTGTCCCTGGGATTCTCCAGGCAAGAACACTAGACTGGGTTGCCATTTCCTTCTCCAATGCATGAAAGTAAAAAGTGAAAGTGAAGTCGTTCAGCATGTCTGACTCTTCACGATCCCATGAACTGCAGCCTACCAGGCTCCTCCATCCATGGGATTTTCTGGGCAAGAATACTGGAGTGGGGTGCCATCGCCTTCTCTGTCTTTTGTTCCTAATTTTTAGTAATTTGGGTCTTCTCTCTTTTTTCTTTTTGGCTGCTCCCAATTTTGGCTCATCTGGTAAAGAATCTGCCTGCAATGCAGGAGACCTGGGCTCAATCCCTGGGTTGGGAAGAGTTCCTGGAGAAGGGAAAGGCTACAGACTCTAGTATTCCGGCCAGGAGAATTCCGTGGACCATACAGTCCATGGGGTCACAAAAAGTTGGACACAACAGAGCGACTTTCACTAATGGCTTGCAGGATCTTAGTTCCCCAACCAGGAATCGAACCTTAGCCCCCTGTATGGAGTACAGAGTCCTAACCACTGAACTGCCAGTGAATTTACAAGATCTGTCAATTTTGTTGATCTTTCCAAATAACCAAATAATTTTCTCCATCGTTTTCTAGCCTCTAATTCCATTTATTGCAGTTCTATTTTTTATCATTCCCTTGTGTGCTTTGGGTTTAATATGCTCTTCTTTTTCTAGTTTCTTAAGGTAGCAGTTTTGGCTACTGATTTGAGATCTTTCTTCCTTATAATATATTAATAGGTGCTTAGCAGCATAGGTGGCTCAGTGGTAAAGAATCTGTCTGAACTGCAGGAGACGCAGGAGAAGCAGATTCAATCTCTGGGTGGAGAAGATCCCCTGGAGGAGGAAATGGCAACCCACTCCAGTATTCTTGCCTAGAAAACTCCACAGACAGAGGAGTGTCGTGGGTTACAGTCCATGGGGTGGCAGAGAGTCAGACACAACTGAGTGACTGCTAGCTGCATAAATTTTCCTACAAGCATTGCTTTAGCTGCATCCTATAAGTTTTGCAGGTTTTGTTTTCCTTTTGATTAATCTCAAAGTCTTTAGTAATTTGTCTTTGTGATTTATTCTTTGGCCCATTGATTATTTAGATGTAGTTTTATTTCTAATATTGGTAACTTTCCTAAAAATCCTTGTTACTGGTCTCTAATTTCATTCCATGATAGTCAAAGAAGGTACTTGTATACTTGTGTGATTTCAGTCCTTTTAAACTCATTATGGGCTTCCCTGGTGGCTCAGACAGTAAAGAATCTGCCTGTAATGTGGGAGACCTGGATTTGATCCCTGGGCTGGGAAGATCCCCTGGAGAAGGGAATGACTACCCACTCTAGTATTCTTGCCTGGAGAATCCCATGGACAGAGGAGCCTGGGGTGGTAGAGTCCATGGGGTTGCAAAGAGTCGAACACAATTTAGCGACTAACACTTTGAACTTTTGAAACATATTATGGTCTTTCCTGAAGAATGTCCCACAGAATTTGCATTCTGTAGTTGTTGGGTGGAGAGTTCTATAGTTGTCTGCCAGGTTCTGTGGGTTTACAGTATTGTTTGAGTTTTCTGGTTTCTTTTTAATTTTCTGCTGAGTCGTTCTATTCATTTTCGGAAGTGGGCTATTGAAGTCTCCAACTATTACTGTGGAATTCTCTACTTCTCACTTCAATTATGTCAGATTTTGTTCCATAGATTTCATTACTATAGGGTGCATATATGTTTATCACTAAGTCTTCCTGATGGGCTGATCCTCTTATTATTATAAAATGTCATTCTTTACATCTAGCAACAACATCTCTTATAGCCAATTTAATATGACTTAGTATAGCCATGGATGGAGGAGTCTGGAAGGCTGCAGTCCATGGGGTCGCTGAGGGTCGGACACGACTGAGCAACTTCACTTTCACTTTTCACTTTCATGCATTGGAGAAGGAAATGGCAACCCACTCCAGTGTTCTTGCCTGAAGAACCCCAGGGACGGGGGAGCCAGGTGGGCTGCTGTCTATGGGGTCACACAGAGTCGGACAAGACTGGAGTGACTTAGCAGCAGCAGCAGCGGCAGTATAACCACTTCAGTGCTCTTTTGGTTACTATTCAATTAGTATAGGTTTTCTGTTTTTTTTTTTTTTTAACTTTCAATCGCTTGTGCCTTTGATTTAAAGTGTTTCTCTTATAGACAGCATATAGTCAGATCATGTTTTTATCCATTTTTTCCAATCTCTGCCTTTGATTGAAGTGGCTAGTCCATCTACATTAGGTAATTACTGATAGGATAGGATTTATATCTGCTATTTTGCTATTTATTCTCTATATAGCTTACATCTTTTTTGTTTTCCTATTTATCCATAACTGCTTTATTTTGCATTAACTAGATATTTCAATAGTATACTATTTTAATGTCCTTGCTATTAGTTTTTGTTTTCTTAGTAGTTGCCCTGGGTATAATAATAAACATCCTAACTTACAATAATCTAGTTTGGATGAATACCAACCTAATTTCCATTCTAATACCAAAACTTTGCACCAATATACCTCCATTTTTTCCCCTTTTTTGGTGCAATTATTGTCATTAGCTTTAAACATTGTAAGCACATCAACAAAGTTCTTGCTTTATATAGTTGACTTTTAAATATAGTAAGACATGAAAAGTTTTAAAAGCCAAAACACTTTACACCCATCTATATTTGCCTATGGAAGAACTTTGTAGGTACTCATATATTTGTGAGTTATTGACTAGCATCGTTTAGGACTCTGCAGCCTGAAGAGTCCTCATTAGTGTTTCTTGTAGAAGGTGTGCTAGCCACAATCTCCAGTTTTATCTGGGATTAATTTCATGATGTGGCTAAAAGTGGATTTATACTCCTAAATTTTATACTACTTGGAGTTTTTTGAGATTCTTGAATATGCAGATTAATGTTTTTCATCAAATTTGGAAGATATCAGCAATTATTCCCTCAAATATTTTTCAACTCTTTTCCCTCACATTTTCTTCTGCAACTCTCATTATGCATATACGTTGGATAATGTTCCATAGATTGCCAAGGCACCATTTATTTTTACCCATTTTTTTTTTTCTTTCTGTTCCTCAGCCTGGGTAATCTCAATAAACTATCTTCAAGCTCAGTCTTTCTTTCCTCTGTCAGTTCAAATATGTTTTGAGCTCTCTAGCAAATTTTTCAATTTTTGTGTTTTTCAACTCCGAAGATCTTATTTTGTTCTTTTTCTTAAATAATTTCTATCTTTTTATTGATGTTATCTGCTTGGTGAAATATTCTCATATTTTCCTTTAATTATTTAGATGTACTTTCCCTTTGTTCTTTTAAAGTCCTCGTCTTGTAAGTCCAACACCTGAGCTAATTCAAGTGTTGTTTTCATTGCTTTTTCCCTACATGTAAGCCATATTTTCCTGTTTCTTTCAAAAACATTTTAAAAAACATGATGTAAATAGGATCCCCCTCAGCCCAGGATTTGTTGCAGATGTTATTATTTTTGTTACTCTTACTCCTCAGTTTTTCCTTTTCAACGTTTTGTTTAGTCTCTTGCTAGCTCCAAATGTTGTCAGCAACCCAGATACTTGTTGAGCTAAACAGTACCAAGACCCTAGAGAAAAGGCAATTTGTAAAGTGAGCTCTGAATCAGATCAAAGAAAGACAAATTGTGAGACTGAGATGAAATAATGACAGATTTCTGGGGATGGGGCCTGTGAGGGGCTTCAGTATCATTTTTCCCCCTTCAGTGGCTTCTAGACCATTCATTTTCATACCTACCATGCATATGAGGCTGTTGGTGTTCAAGGCTACTGCAAAACTGGAAAGAATGGGATGGGACATGAGTAAGTTAAAATGTCATGGCACTCATTCTTCTTATCATGATTTAATCATCTTCCTTGAATAAACAATTTTTGAGTTACTGTAAGCCTTTGGTTAGTTTTCAGAGTACTGAAAAAGTTGTTTTTGAAGATTTTTGCCAATGTTCTCATTGCTTTTGTGGAGGAGTAGCTTTTTTAATGTCCTCATTCTATCATTCTAGGACTGTTTTCTGTGTACTTTAATGCAAATAAATGTATACATTCAGTACTTGTCATCATGGCATGAGTTGGATTAAACTATAACTATGGCAAGGGATAGTGTTCTTTTTGCGGTCCAAATGGTTGTTAGCCAAACCCAGAAGTGAGTCATTTCAGAATTATCTTGTAGAAAATTACTGAAAATTGTAATCATAACTTTATTAGGATACTAATGCTGATCCTCCAAATATTTTACTTTCAGAAAATGTTTATGGATTTCACACTAAATGCAAGGATCTGTTAGTTGCAATGGAAAATCCAAAGATATAGTATACAAGGTCTTCTCTGAAAAGACTTAAAGAATGAACCCATGCCGGAAGCTAAGTAATAAGACAAAAATATATGCCTCCTAATTTGTCCACAGGCAACACTAGCTCAGAGATAAATAGAATCACAATTACACTTAAAAGAAAATGTTTATTTTTTGCTTTTAACCTCATCTGTGATTTTCAGAAACTCTAAGTCCTACCTTTGTATCCCATCATATTTCCCCAAGGAATCTTGAGCTCTTCAGGAAGTATCCAACTCTTTAGAGGCTGCTTAACCCAGATGCCATCAAGTCTAGATTAGATAAAGAATAATGTCCAAGCAAATCCAGTTTAGAGAAGTTTTCATGGGCATATAACAAGAGTCTGGGCTCTGTGAAATTAAAGTTCTGTTTCTATCTCCTCTCTAAGCAGGAAGTGATTCTTTCTCCCTAAAATAGGTCAAACTGCCAGAGCAAAATTTTATCCCAACTCTCTACTTATTAGACTCAAGACTTCAGACAATGCTTGTCACTTTATGTCTGACTTGTAAAATGGGAGTAACATTGCCTACTACTTGGACTTAGGAACTGAAGGATATAAAATATTTACATTGTCTGACCTATGGAAAATAGTCCATAAGTGTTTATTCATCTTCTCAAAACACACATTCCTGTTTGGACCCTCTCTAGGAGGGGATGAGCCTCATCCTGATGGCTCGACAGAAATCTGAAGACAGCTCTTTTGTATCATTCTTGTCTTGACTCAAATGTCAACTCCCCAGGAAGGCCTTCCCTGACTCCTCATCCAAAAGATGGGTTTCTCTTAGTCATTTTCTTTCCTGCAGCAAGGGCAGCCAACTATCTCAGTTTGCCTGGACCAGAGGGTTTTCCTGGATGCAAGACTTTCTATGCTAAAACCAAAAGCATGTGAGTCTGCTCAGCTGGGTCAAGCTCTTTGTGACCCCATGCAGACCTTGCCATCATTCTCCTTCCACGAAAATTTCCAGGCAAGGATAGTGGAGTGGGTAGCCATTTACTACTCCAAACCCAGAATTAACTCAGGGCAAACTTGAAAAGTCTCTTACCCTACCATATAGCGCAGCTGGTAAAGAATCCGCCTGCAGGGTGGGCAAGATCTGCCAGAGCAGGGATAGGCTACTCACTCCAGTATTCTTGGGTTTCCCTGGTGGCTCAGACAGTAAATAATCCTCCCGCAATGTTGGAGAACTGGGTTGGGAAGGTCTCCTGGAGAAGGGAAAGGCTACCCACTCCAGTATTCTGGCCTGGAGAATTCCATGGACCATATAGTCCATGGGGTCGCAAAGAGTTGGATACAATCAAGCCACTTTCACCATCACCCTATTTTTTTCCCCTATGATCTTTGCCACTATCTTATTCAATTCACTTGTTTGTTTTCTCATTTCCTTCCAAACAAAATGTAAGCCCCTTAAGGGGAGGGTCAGGATTTCATTTGTATAATTTATAGCTGTGTGTGGATGCCCACAACACTTTCAGCACATATTAGATATTAAATAACTGTGCAGAAATATTGAATAAACTGTTGATTAATTGATTGATTATTTAAAATGCTCACCTTTCTACTTTCCAAGTTCAATAACATTAAGGTATAAGGGTTCTAAAGTTTAATATGACCCCACAACTTTTTGTAGAAAAAATATTTGTTAGGGTTGTAAGGACTGAGTGAGTTGAGCGCACTGGAACCTGTGCGGCAGTGAGAACTCAGACAGCTGCGTTCCTTTTCTTCTGATACCAAACAATATAATTAAAAAGGATTCACTGAAATGTAGACGCTTCTACCATTTACCGAGGAATGTTGGCTCCGTCCAACATAACCCAGTCTGTAAATACAAGATTAGCATCTGTGAAGGGAAAGCTCTCTTTCCATAAAACTGCATCAGAAGGAACTCTCCACCCTTTTCCCCTGCAGAGAAGCAGAAGCATTACTTGTAAGACCCATAATTACCTTAAATGTTCCACAAGGATGTAAGAGCTACCAGTGTGAAAACACAACCTGAGGCCACGTCTCTGGACGCTGAAACGAGCCAGATAAAGATGATGCCCTTTCCCCGCTATTAGTTTACTGTATAAATGAGAAGACATAAAGTAGTTTTATATTTAATTAAAGTAATTGACTGAATTGCATTTTGTAGTTGTGATTGTCATTAACATTTTTGACCTCCCTGTCACATAGATGTGCCAGAGAATTTTTCCAATGGATATTTATTATGAATATTATCATCAATAAGTACCATCAACATATTAAAATTAATTTTAACTTCTTTATGGAAGACTGAAAGCGCAACCAGCTGCTGGAAGCCATCCGTTCTAAATCATTTTTTATCGATTCAACATGGCTAAACCTCAAATACAACTAACAGGGAATTTTATGTGTGTGTAGGCATTTCTCGCTATATAAAATATTTAATTTCATTTTATATCTGACTCTGGTTACATTAATCATGTAACTGTACTTTCCAGAGCCCCGGGATTCACGCGCTAGTTTCAGCTCTTCACTGTGCAGTGAAGAGTCCTCACAACGGCGTGTTTTACGTCCATGTGCGTACTTAGTGACACATGGATATTTGGTCTTATTTTGACGGCTTGCAAAGACCTTAATAAAAGACGGGCTTGGGTGCATCGCAAGATCTTAGTCCACAGGTGTGCTGAGCTGGGCTAACTTGTGTGTGGAACAAACGATTAAGCTCTGGAATTTGAGACTAAATTGTATCAGTTGAGCACCTGTCCCGGAGGGAGGAAAACACCTCTCATTACATTACCCCCGGGCCCGCCGGCTGGGGGCTGTGTAGGGTTTCAGCAGATCCCACTCAGGCTCGCTGCTTGCGGTGCTTTTGCTCCTCTGTGCCCGCCGCCAAGGGTCTCCATCTGAGCCTCTCAGAGAGGACCCCCACCCCGGGTAGTGCAGCATCCGCAGCTTCGTGCCTGTCCACACCTCTTTCTACATGTTCCGCTAAATGAGGACCTCCTACAAGCCGGGCACCGACTGAAAGATGTTAACACAGCACAGCACCTAACCCCTCCCTGCGCCACTGCAAGGGTCAGGGAGGCTAAGTAATGTACCCACGGGCATGTAAATTTAAGTGCTGGAATCAGGATGCAAACACAAGTCACTGGACTCAGAGCCCACTGTCTTGATTCCCACACTATTTCCTGCACAGGGTCCAGGTTATTACAGGCTCTGGGGAGTTTTCTGGCCTCTTGGCTGGCTCTGCATAAAGGCTTCAATCCTTTGGGTTTCTGTGGCTTTACCCTTGGCCCTCGTCTTTCCTTTCTCCCTGTAAATAGCTCCCCGATTGGTTCCATCTCCTCCCGTCGTGGCCCCGGCCACCAGTGTAGAAACTTGCCTCTCCCCCAGGTCCCTCTGCCGGACTCCAGGCCTCACTGCTCCCGCCTCCACCTGGCAGGAGAGAGGGGTCTCGTGGGCTGCCCAGTGCTGCCCTTCCAGAACTGAACCAGCATCTTCGGCAGCAAGCTCGCCCCTCCTCCAACGTGACAGCCTCAGCACAGTATCAAGGTCAGCACAGCATCTTGGCTTCTCTCTCTCCCTCTTCGTTTTCTCCATCACCAGCCCACGTACAGCCCCTCTCATTAACTCTTACCTTCCAAGACCTCAAACATCCGTCCTCCTCCACCCACCTATCAGCAGCACAGTCCAGTGACTCTCAACTGGGGGCAATTTTGCCTGTCAGCCGATATTCATCTAGAGGGGTCACACCTGGGGAGAAAGGATGCTACTGACATCCAGTTGGTAGAGACCAGGGCAACTTCTAAGCAGCCTGCAGTGCCCAAGGCGCCCTCAACAGCAAAGATGATACAGCTAAAATATCACTAGTGCTGAGGCTGACAAACCCTGGTCCAATCCAAGCCAGCATCATCTATCTGAGCTATTTCACATTCCTCCACCCCTCTCTCCATACCCACTGGCTCTCTCCAACCCGCTCTCCACTCTCTGCTGCCATAAGGATCTTTTAAAAAGACAAATGTAGTGCCTCACCTTAATGTGCACCGATGGCTTCCCAATTCCTTTACATCAGATAAAATACAAACTTGACGTGGCCAGAAAATCCAGTGTGTTTCTTTATCTAACATCAAGCCATTCTTTCCCTTTATCTCAGCTTTCTGCTCTTGCCTATTAGGTGGCAGGGTTCTTTTCCCTTCCAGAGTTCCTTAGCCTACATGCTTCTCACATTTCCTTCACACCTCTGCTCAAATGTCATCTTAACCCAGAACCTTCCCTGGTCTCCCCAGCTCTGCATTCCGCCTCCCTTTGCTTTGATTTTTCTCATAGCATTTACCACCACTTTGTGTATAATATCTTCATCTGTTTGTTTGTTTTCTGGCTTCTCCAGACAGAATTAAGCTCCATTATAGTAGAGATGTCTGTCTTTTCTTTTAAACTGAGATATTTTTTAGTATGATTTTTTAAAATAATGTATTTGGCTGTGCCAGATTTTAGTTGCGGCATGTGGGCTCTAGTTCTCTGCCTAGGGATCGAACCCTGGCCCCCTGCTTTGGGAGCTCAGAGTCTCAGCCACTGGACCACCAGGGAAATCCCAAGATATCTGTCTTTTGTTTACTATTACATCACAACTGCCCATAACTGCGCCTAGCACATGGTAGGTACCCAATAAATATTTACTGAATGAGTAGAAACATGAAATTATGTGTACATATATGCTGTTCTTTTATCTTAATTCACAGATAATTACCATGTATGACACAAAAGAATCTTTGGCATTTACTTTTGCTGAACTTTGAAATCAGACAATCACATGTCAAGACTCAAGGGAAACCTAGACTAAAGCAATCAAAGTGCTGATTCTGCTCAGTCACTGATTCATGATTGCCAGGCTCCTGATCTCCAGGCCACAGGCCAGGCAAATCAGTCACAGGCAAGAACCAAACACCTCTCCACAGTACGCACAGCGGTCACAGTGAACTGGAATCAGATTCATTGGACTAATTCTTTGTTTGCTGATGAAATTTACTCTTAAAATCTGGGTGGACCAGAAAATCCAGGAAGCATGGCTATTATAGCCACAGGCCCTCCCTCTCTGGAAAGAAAACCATTTCCTTCTAGGCAGTGGGTTTATCCAATATCCCGCTCTCCGAAAAGAGAGAAGCAGTCTTTTTGGATGCCAAAATATCGAACCATTCAGAATTTTAATGTCCTGGTATATTGCACATATTACAGTCACTAAAACAAAAACAAACAAAAAAAAAGGAGTGTGGTTTTTTTTTGTGTTTTTTTTTTTTTTGTAGTAGTAGTAGTAGTACTAGGGGCTTTCCTGGTGGCTCAGGGATAAAGAATCCACCTGTCAATGCAGGAGAGGTGGATTTGATCCTTGGGTCAGGAAGATCCCCTGGAGAAGAAAATGGTGACCTATTTCAGTATTGTTTCCTGAGAAATCCCATGGACATGACTGAGCAACTGAGTACACACACACACAGTAGTAACAGAAATTATAATAATAATTGGAGCTTGCGTGTATTAATTGCTTACAACATGTTGGATACTGACCATGGTCTCATTTGACCTTCACGAAGCCTCCAATAAAATGAAAGTGTGAGTTGATCAGTCGTGTGTGTCCTACTCTTTCGACTGCAAAGACTCTAGCCCACTTGGCTCCTCTGTCCATGGGATTTCCCCAGGCAGGAATATCAGAGTGGGTTGCCATTCCCATCTCCAGGGGATCTTCCCAACCCAGGAACTGAACCCGGGTCTACTGCATTGCAGGTGGATTCTTTACCATCTGAGTCACCAAGAAGGCCCATGTCTAACAAGGAGGCAGTTTATCATCCCTATTTTACAGATGAGAAAACTGAGAGTTACTGAGGCTGGATAAGTTGTCCAAAGTCATGCAGCCGGTTAGCTGAAACGTGACAGAAACAACTATTTGTCTTATTACAAAGCTCATATTCTTTGATAATTCTTTCATGTAAAAAGTATAACTATCAATCCCTTAAGAGACTAATACAGCCATTTCACAGCTCTAAAGACGAAAAGAGTAATACTATAAACATTATTGTTCATGAACAATATGAGGCAGCAAATAAAATGCTTTGAAAGTCAGAAAAAGAGCACCATCATTCTGTTTTTATAATAAGCTTGATAACACATTTTTCATTTTTAATTGGTGGATAATTGCTTTACAATGTTGTGTTAGTTTCTGCTGTACAACAATGTGAATCAGTTATAAGTATATATATATATGGTGCTGATGAACCTATTTGGGGGGCAGGAATAGAGATACAGATATAGAGAATGGACTTGTGAACACAGAGGGGGAAGGAGAAGGTGGGATGAACTGAGAGAGCACTATCAACATTTATACACTACCATGTGTAAAATGGTGTAAAATGTGGGAAGCTGCTGTGTAACACAAGAGGGAGGGGATATATGTGTACTTAAAGCAACCTCATTCTGGGGTGGAATAATCAAGATGGGCTTCATGAAGGAGATGGCATTTGAACTGGATGAGATTAGAAGGATAGAGTTATTAATAAAGAATTTTCCAAAACAGGGAACAGATAAGGAAAGCCACGGCAGGGGAAGTTCAAAGGCACATCTGGGGTTAGACAGACCAACCTGGCAAAAGTGAAGGGTTAGCTTTAGTTCAGTTCAGTTCAGTCGCGCAGTCGTGTCCGACTCTTTGCGACCCCATGAATCGCAGCACGCCAGGCCTCCCTGTCCATCACCAACTCCCGGAGTTCACTCAGACTCACGCCCATTGAGTCTGTGATGCCATCCAGCCATCTCATCCTCGGTCGTCCCTTTCTCCTCCTGCCCCCAATCCCTCCCAGCATCAGGGTCTTTTCCAATGAGTCAACTCTTTGCAAAACCGTTCAACCAGGTGACCACAGTTGTTAAGTAGAGGAGAGTATTTGCTGTTAATTATGCTTGAGAAGTGCTAGGTTAAAAAATACTTTGCAGCGTTTCTCAGAGCCTTTAGTGAGGTTAACTGTCTTATGAGTCTCAAAGAGAAGTGTTATACTCTGTGTTTTATCAGTTTGCTTGACTCATCAACTCCCCTTCCATTTCTGTAGAGCATTTTTTAATATCTCACTAAACTTGCCTCTGTGGAACTGGTTTAGGAAGTGCTCTTGTGTAATTAAACCTCACGGATAACAGCACGGACAGGCTGAGGGGACCATTCTGTGGAGAGACTAGCTCTGAGGATGTAGCCCGAGGCAGCCAATGGAGGGTTCTGTCTTATGACACGGTGTGATCAACTGTTTGGAAAGGCTCCTAGGGCAGGAGAAGAGCGCATCAGACCCAGGGCAACCAGGAGCTACTGTGTGGTCCAGGTGTAAGGTCTCAGGAGTCCAAGTGAGTGAATGAGAGTCACTCAGTTTTGTCCGACTACTTGCTACTCCATGGACTGTAGCTCCTCTGTCCATGGGATTCTCTAGGCAGAATACTGGAGTGGGTTGCCATGCCCTCCTCCAGGGGATCTTCTGACCCAGGAATCAAACCCAGGTCTCCTGCATTACTGGCAGACTCTATCATCTGAGCCACCCGGGAAGTCCCCCAGTGGCTTCCAGAGTCCAATCGCAACTGAAAAAAATAACATTTTCACCCATTTCCAGTTCTCCAGTTTCTCCACACCAAAGCTCCTCTGCTCCCCATAGTTTTCTGAGGTTGTTAGAAAACTCTGTCTACATGGGCAGCGGGGAGAAACAGAACATGTACAGAAGCCATGAGGATGCTGAAGGAGGACCCTTAGAAGCTAATCTGATCATTTTATTTCCCTACTTAAAAATGTTCAATGGCCTTCTCATTTCTCTGAATGTTAAAAGTACAAGAGCTGGCAGGATGGGACCTGTCCACCTCCCCTCCACTCCTCAAGTGGTCCTCCCCTTTGCCCATGTTCCCAGTGGATAGTGAAAGCCTTCTCTCCTTGGACACTTCATCTGAGTGCAAGTTCTGTGAGGTCAAGGGCTTTTGTTTTTGCATATCCTAGTAACCAGCTGGTAGTAAGTGGTCCATGAATACTGTTGAGTGAATGGTGGGTGGACAGTGTATCCACTGGAACAGATGTGGTGGGTCTTATAATGCTTTCCAGTGGATTCAACGAACTCCCCAAATCAACTCATTATTTAAAAAAATGTTCCAGGTACACATATATCTCTTTCTGTTTGACTTTCTATCTCACGTGACCGCTGTGTTTCTGTGAATCAGAGCCTCCAGCTGGCAGTCACTTCTCCGCAGGCAGAAGGCGAACACCACCACCTCCGGTTGCTTTGTCCTCTTTCCTCTTCACAGAACCTCCAGGAGAGGCATCGGGTACTATCTTCCTTTGGTGTCTTGATTTACCTTCCTGACAGCTACTATCTGTCGAATTGTAAAACAGAGTTAGCCCATTGCTACCCTGAAGTCTTAACTTACCTCAGCCAAAACGTCAGGTTAAATTCAATCGGGAAAGTCACTAAAGATGCCTGCCACCATTTCGGACTCTAGATGAATTAAGATCTTCCTACGTTCATCAGGGATGCTGACCTATACCTTTCTCTTTTTTTGTGATATCTATGTTAACACATATACCTAGGAAAATGGTACTGATGAACCTATTTGCAGGGCAGGAATAGAGACACAGTGGACACGCAGAGCAAGGAGGGATAACAGCTAGTGTTAGTCACTCAGTTGTGTCTGACTCTTTGGCGACCCCATGGACTGTTGCCTGCCAGGCTCCTCTGTCCATGGGCTTCTCCAGGCAAGAATACTAGAATGGGTAGCCATTTCCTCCTCTGGGGATCTTCCCAACCCTGGGATCAAACCTGCATCTCAATGTCTGCTGCATTGGCAGGTGGACTCTTTACCACCGAGCCACCTGGGGAAGGGGAGGGTGGGAGAAATGGAGTGAGTAGCACTGAAATACATTATCACTTGTAAAATAGATATCTAGTGGAAAGTTGCTGTATAATATAAGGAGCTCAACCTGCTGCTCTGTGATGACCTAGAGGGGTGAGATGGAGAGAGGGAGGCTCAAGAGGCAGCGGATATATGTATTCTTATAGCTGATTCACATTGTGTTTGGAAGAAACCAATATAATATTGCAAAGCAACTACCTTCCAATTAAAAATTTAAAAAAATTTTTTTAAGATTTCCTATCGAATAGCTTATGTAGGTAAAATTACATGATTAAAAAAAGAAATTATACAAGTGAACTTATTTACAAAACAGAAACAGACTCCCAGATAGAGAACAAACATGGTTATCAAGGGGGAAGGATGGAGGGGAAGGAATAATTGGGGAGTTTGGAATAGACACATGTATACTGCTACATTGGAAAAGGCAGTGGCACCCCACTCCAGTACTCTTGCCTGGCAAATCCCATGGGCGGAGGAGCCTGGTGGGCTGCAGTCCATGGGGTCGCTAAGAGTCGGACACGACTGAGCGACTTCACTTTCACTTTTCACTTTCATGCATTGGAGAAGGAGATGGCAACTCACTCCAGTGTTCTTGCCTGGAGAATCCCAGGGATAGGGGAGCCTGGTGGGCTGTTGTCTATGGGGTCGCATAGAGTTGGACATGACTGAACCGACTTAGGAGCATACTGCTACATATAGTGAATAACCAACAAGGTTAATGTTTTGTGGCAGCCTGGATGGGAGGGGAGTTTGGGGCAGATTGGATTGATACATATATATGACCGAGTCTTCTTGCTGTCCACCTAAAACCATCAGAACATTGTTAACTGACTATCAGTCAGCCAGTCTGTTCAGTTGCTCAGTCGTGTCCGACTCTTTGCTATACTCCAATATAAAATAAAAAGTTTTTTTAAAGATACAAAACACTCAAGGTACTCAAAGTCTTCCATACCTTGCCCAAACAACTTTTAAGAACAGAATCTCATCTTCCACTATGTCTATCAAAGAACGTACACGCCAATCAGTCTGAGTTCTAATGAGTTTAGATAACTAGAATCAAATATTATTTTACTTTTTCTATTGTTCCTCATCGTCCAGAATTTTCTTGTGGTTGTTTGCCCCTTTGTTTCTTCCTCAGACCAGTCAGTTCAAACTGAACAGGACTCCCAGACAGCAATTTAATTTTAAGGTGGTGGGGGTAACATTTGGACATTTTATGCCAATAAAACAGTTTCATTACCCTCACTCTTTCTAAGACATGTTTATGGAGGAGACCAATGGACCCTCATGGATCCTTCTGGAAGAAACTTCTCCCTTATTAAATAATGCCAGATAAGCCCAAGGACAAAATATTTTAAAGATCTTTATAAAGATCTGACCACTCCATTGGGCCTAGCAACATTTCTATGCTGAGCTTCCAAAAGACAAGCTCACTGGGTGATTCAGGACCAGGCACACCCCAAGTCTTCACACCACACTTCTAACAGCTAGAAAATATGGTCGCTAAACGGACGAGCTGTGTTCAGGCGTGGTTGATGGTGCTTTGCGCTGAGGACTGTCTGAAGTCAGTGACTGATTTGGTAACACTCTGCTTTCCCTCTGTCTTCGGAAACACTCCGCATGTTCCCTGAGAGGCCTGGAGGTAAATTAAAAGTTCCATTCATCCATATGTGCCGCCCACCAGTCAATGCAGCCCATAGTTTTCGACATGGGCTGGATAAGTTATGTTTGATCTAGTGACCTAAAGGTGAATTGTAGGTTATACTTAATTACACTCATGAGCCAAGTGTAAGTCAGTAACAAACCTTCCTATTTCAGTCCAAAATGCTGTGAAACCCCAGAAGGGAGTGCACTGATTATACTGTGGAGGTTTGTGTGAACCAACTAGGGTAAATAATTAGACTGTATTTTTAATTAATATTGCAGTGCCTTCTAGCACAAGGATATTTAAGACGATGACAGTATTGGGGTAATAGTAAAGTGAAGAAACAGCCTTGCTCTTGATGAAGCCAGAAAGAACAAAGAAAGTTTTGTCAGACTAGCAAACGCACCCTGCAGTTTTGGCAGTATCATGTCCAAAGTTTCTAGTGTTTTTAAAGGAAGTTTTCAATTTAGCAAATGCTCTGTTTGCCAAGGTGTATAATTGGTCTTTATTACCAAAAATATATCCAGAGAGAATGAAAGACAAGTACTGTACATTTCGGTTGGTATAACTGCAAAACTTTTTGGAATCATATGAACTTTATGAGAATCATAACAATTAACACAGATTTCATAATGGGCACCATTTCAATTTTTGTTTCATTAAGCTTCATAAAATATAGGCTTGTGAAAAGCCAGTTCAATTAAAATATGAACTTTTCATTATTTTTAACACATTTTACCTATTTTTAATTGATGAAAGTGTTATGTATTTTGCCAACTCAAGAATTTTTCGCACTTCTTTAATTCAAACCAGCTTGATTTTTGCAATTCAAACAGACAAGTTATTATTTGATATTAACTGGAAATCAAATAAAAATAGTAAAATGTATTCATGGATCACAATGCATACATTATTTCCTAAATAAATTTATTTTATTCATTCAAAATA
This sequence comes from Aepyceros melampus, assembly GCA_006408695.1. Classification (NCBI taxonomy): domain Eukaryota; kingdom Metazoa; phylum Chordata; class Mammalia; order Artiodactyla; family Bovidae; genus Aepyceros; species Aepyceros melampus. The sequence goes on along the minus strand of SJXQ01012705.1, from coordinate 51,226 downwards.
CAGTAAATAAATTTTGGTTCAACCCTAGCAATCCTCACAACTTCTATACTAATATTCTACAGATAAAAATTTACAAATGAGAACACCTAAGCTTTAAGAAGTTATATAGCTTGCCCTAGCTCATCTAGCAAGCCATCATGCTTAGCTACTCAGCCGTGTCCAACTCTTTGTAACCTCATGGACTGTACCCTGCCAGGCTCCTCTGTCCATGGAATTCTCCAGACAAGAATACTGGAGTGGGTAACCATTCCCTTCTCCAGGGGATCTTCCTGATCCAGGGATCAAACCCAGGTCTCCTGCATTACAGGCAGATTCTTTACTGCCTGAGCTACCAGGGAAGCCCCATCTAGCAAGCAGAATGTCCAAAAATCCCAACAGAGAAATCCAACCACTTGCAACATTTTCTGTAAGCTTTAGACAATAAGGTCCTTGAGACCTTACTGAGTAAGGTTGTGTGTTTTTCTTTTCCTTGTCTTTCATTTTTTATGTATTTATTATTTTTGTTTGTTTGTTTGCTTGCTTTTCCCTTATGTACTGTTGCTAGGATTCCCCAGGTATCTCAGACAGTAAAGACTCTGCCTGCAGTGTGGGAGACCAGAGTTTGATCTCTGAGTCAGAAAGATCCCCTGGAGAGGGAATGGCTACCTGCTCCAGTATTCTTGCCTAGAGAATCCCATGGACAGAGGAGCCTGGCGGGCTACAGTCCATAGAGCTGCAAAGAGTCTGACACGACTGAGTGACCAATACACGCACGTGCAAACACACACACACACACACACACACACAGTTGCTAGGCTAGGAACACACTAGTAGTTCAATGAATACAGTCAATTATTGACTTACTTTCTTCTTTCTATTAAACACAGCTCTCTGTTACCTGCATTTCTATAAATTTATTGTTAAGCAACACAATTACAGTGAATCCTGAGACACCTTTGGATAATAGTCATTTGAAGCATTACAGAAGAATAAAATTATTATCCTGTGTGTCTTGAGATGGAGATTAGGTCCCAACCCTTGGCTGAGTTGACCAGCTCTATTGAGAGCTCCTATAGACACCTCAATTATATCATTCCCAAATGGAATTAATTTTCTCATCTTCTACCTGTCATTTCTCGTCACTGTCCAAGTGTCCCAACTAGACAGTAGGGTGTCACCCCCATATATATTTTTTTCTCATCAAAGCCCCATATCATCTCAAAGTATCCAGGCTACCTGCTGAGTCTCTTTCCATTCCACCACTGCACTCCATGGCTTACCTGCTTTAATTTTGACTCCTATTTGTTTCTTCTGCCTAGAAGATTTCAACAATTTGGTTATAAGCTGCCTTGCCTCTGGTCTGTCATCATTGGCATTCTTCCTCCCAGGTGCCCCAATTTCCTTTCTGAAATAGAAACCATTCGCTTCTTAAAGGCAGGTGACACCTGCCTCTATCTTAAAGCAGTATTTTCCGCTGTGGGACCCATCGAGCCCTGGGTGCATTATGAAAAGGGAGAGACAAAGAGGTTCAGGGCAAGTTCCTGCAAATTAATCATGTAGAGCAACATGTTAAAGAGTCTGCTGCTGCTGCTGCTAAGTCGCCTCAGGCATGTCCGACTCTGTGCAACCCCATAGACGGCAGCCCACCAGGCTCCACCGCCCCTGAGATTCTCCAGCAAGAACACTGAAGTGGGTTGCCATTTCCTTCTCCAATGCATGAAAGTGAAAAGTGAAAGTGTCTGAGGTCTTTAAGAAAAAATCTGATGTTACAGCCTAACCCAGTGTTCCCTCCATTTTATTTGACCTTAAAACCTGCTGTTTTCCCAGTCAATACCAATTTGCATCTCAAGGAACCATTACTGTTCTTCTAAGCATAGTCTGAGAAAATACCATTCTGCCAGTAAATGAATGGTAGTGCCAGCCCTGCTCCATGACACACCGATCATACCATGCCTATGGCTGTTTTGAAGGCAATAACATGCTCTTGCTTTATCAAATTAAACATGAAGTGGCCTCAAGATAGCAAGTGTTTCCCCCAACATCTCCATCTGAAGAACTCTTAACTAACAATTTTAAAGCTCAGCTCGAGTGTTACTATATTTCCAAAGTCTCCTTTAAGTCTTCAAGTCACTCTGCTGTTTGGTATCGTTCTAATACTGACTGTGCATGTTCAGAAAGCCACCCTCATAACCAGGCAATCAGGCCCCTTTATCTTTGTCTCTGAAACTCATAGCACAATTTCCAGCATGTAGCCCAAACTCAACTAATGGTTCTTGAAAGTGTATTTCATTGTCTTCTAATGCAATACCTTACTGAGAGTAGGTGTCAATGCATACTGACTATAGAATTTCTTGAGAGAGATCAGAATGACTTTAAAGTCACCTGGGGCTTCCCTGGTGGCTCAGCAGCAAAGAATCTGCCTGCCAACACAGGAGACATGAGTTCTATCCCTGGTCCGGTAAGACCCCACCTGCTACGGAGCAAGTAAGCCCATGCCCCACAGCTACTGAGCCTGTGCTCTAGAGCTCAGGAGCTGAAACTACCGAGCCCTGGCCCGGCAACTGCTGAAGCCCACCCACTCTAGAGCCTGAGCTCCGCAGCAAGAGAAGCCATCTCAGTGAGAAGCCCTGCCATATTTTTTCTCTTTTTCTTAGCTTTAATGTTTTTCTTTTGTTATTTAAATTTGTTATTTTATATGGTATAGTTGATTCGCAATGTTGTATTAGTTTCTGGTATACAGCAAAGTGATTTACATATACCTATACAGATATCTGGGCTTCCCAGGTGGTGCTGGTGGTAAAGAACTTGCCTGTCAATGCAAGAGACATGAGACTCGCGTTTGATCCCTGGGTTGGGAAGATCCCCTGGAGAAGGGAATGGCAACCCACTCCAGTGTTCTTGCCTGGAGAATCCCATGGACGGAGGAGCCTGGTGGGCTCCAGTCCATAGAGTTGAAGTCAGACAGGACTGAAGCGACTTAGCATGCACTCACTCACCAGATATCGATTTTTCAGCCATGGATAGTTAATCAGTGGAAGGTAAGAGTGGGCACAAGGCACAGTATTGGACACCTACTGTCCTCATCCAGACACGCAGTACCCAGTGGCTCCAAGACTGGAAGGACAAGGTCCACTGGGAAACAGTCTACCTCAATGCTCCAAGGAAGTTAATTTTCAAACAATTGTGTCAAATACTTTTCAGCGATGAGGCAGATCTGTAAATTACGGGGCTTTTTTCCAGCAGGGCAATCTATTTCACCTCTTCCCATCCCCTTTTCCTCATCTGTAAGACAAGGATAAATAAGGCAGCATTTGAAAACATTTAACACCTTGCTTGGCACCTAGCAGGCAATCAATAAAAGTATATTTGGTTCTGCTTCCTCTTGAATTTTACAGTTTATAAAAATAAAAAGAGGAGACACTTACATGAAATTAATAACCACCACAGCTCAAAAATTTGTTACTCAGTTTATTTTGGACAGATCTATTTGTCTCTGCCATTCTCCATGTTAAATTAAAATCAAAACAAACACACTCTTTAAAAAAAAAAAGCCTTGCTAATTCAACAAAGTAGCATTCAGAATTAGGCATCTGAGTCACACATTTTAATCCCGACTGACTCAGTTTATTGTCCAAAGCATATTGAGACCTCAGTGTCTCTAAGGTAAGGCCCGAATAAAACACGTCCATTGATGGTATGGTCCTGTCACAGCACAGTTGAGATGTTGGTTGGAACCTGGAGAACAAAAGCATCCCTTTTATAAGGTTGGGACCTTTCAAATTATTCCCCCATTATTTTTTAAAGGAGTAAAATGCATAAGGCAATTTAAACAGGTCAGGGACAGAAGAAGTCACAGCTCAAAGATTTGTTACTCAGTTTACTTTGGACAGATCTATTTGTCTCTGACATTCTCCATGTTAAATTAAAATCAAAACAAACACACTCTTTAAAAAAAAAAAAGATGCTTTATGATTGGGACTGGACCAAGTCACGTACAAAGAAGGCCTGGGCCAGTGTGGGGTGAGGGCACTGACTCTTAGGAACGTGGGTCCCCCTAGCATTGGAGTTAATGAGGCCATTGGTTCACTTATTTTCCTTCCCAGAGATTATCATGATCAATTTGCATGATGATTACGGAAAAAATTAAAACACTATTCCCAAAGATCAAGTTAATATAGGCCTTTGAGACTTTGAGCTTCCTGGAGGAGAAGGGTATATTTTTCTCCAAAAGGGGGAAAAGCACTTGAGATGAACTATAGTTTAGTTCAAAGAAGCCATGGTGAATTCCTCTTCCCCACCCCCCCTTTTTTATTCATAGCATCTAACATCTCTATTAAACCCTTGAGAACCTTTCTCCTTTAAGAGCCTATAATGAATTTAACACAAATTCAAAGGGAAATAAAAGGAGCCAGGCGGAGTGGGGGGATCAGAATGAGGAATCGAAAAGAATATGAATTTGTGGAATCCTCTTGTGGTTGAAAAACCATTTGCTCCTCCTTCAGCTCAGTGACAGAGTCTACATTTTCTAGATTCAAATGAAAAATCGTTTTTCCTTTGATACCTCAAGCCCGCCTAAGAGATAGACAGTTACAGCATCACATTGCTTCCCGAGGAGCCAAAAATCAAATCATTACAATCTCACTAAAGTTGACTGCCCCACATACAAAGCAATTCCATTTTTCAGTTCCGTTTTTACCCCATTCCTTTGTCATTTACATAAAGCTAGATTCTGGGTTTTTTGTTTTGTTTTTGTTTTTTTCCTTCTAGAGAGACTTGCATTTTCTGCTCCATAGAAAAAGCATCTGACCACCCTGGAAGCTGGTGTGGAGGATGAAATCTGTGTAGCTCTGCATTCTTGAGATTTCTTTCCATGTTACTACTACAAAATGGAACATGTATATATGAAACTGTCCCGCTCTTCCATCTAACAAGGATTTCACTTTTAGCAACTAAACTATCTAGACAGAATAAGCAAAGGGAGGAGAGTTAAACCAACAAATATTCCATATCACAAGGAATTTTCTCTGCAAGCTAGTCTCAACTTCTCTAGTTCATCTCCCTTCCCTAATCATGGGAACCCAAATCTACAAAGACATAACCTGTCCTTCTTTAATAATTTGTGTCACCTCCATGCTTTTCTCCTAGTCCATATCAGTGTTGATTTCCCGTAGTTCATGGTCACAAAAACTTAAAGCAAAGAAACAAAAACCTGTACCCTTTATGTCCAGCAAACCCAGACAAAATGCAATACTATATTATTTCCATGATTGACTTAACGAAGAAACATTTTAAGAGGAGAGAAGAACCCACTGTTGTGACTTTTTACATTTTATCTGTAATTTATCCATTAAGTCTATCCAATGGCTAAAGTAATCTTATTGAAAAGGTAATGCCATCATTCTGGGCACAACAGTGACTGTAATAAACTGAGTTTGAAACATTTAGATATGTCGTTTGGGCCAAGCACCATGTGAAGTACTAGCAGGCTCACCATGGGCGGTCGAGTGGGCTGCACACAGTACAAGGGTGCCCAGCTAAAGAGGCAGCTGATACCCAGTTTGTTCTCTAACCAAGCAGAACACCTGGGTGCTGGCTATAACCATTTGAAGGAAAAGTGGCTTTTTCATAATTCATTTGTCCCAAGGTTTTCTGATAGTCATATTTGACTAAGTAAGGTCAGGACTAAGGGTACCAGGAGCTTGTAATCTAGCACCAGATAATCTCAATGGAGGGTGGTATAAATTACCTGAAAAGTAGCCTTGAGAGATACAAGGTGAATAGTGAGCTAGTCATCACTCCCCCTTATACAGCTTCCCTAGCTGGTCTTTTTAGCAAAGCACAATCACAACCCTATGAGGCAGGAGTCCAAGTGTCCTTTTTGTGACTGAAGAAAACAAGACTCAGAGAAGTCGATCAACTTACCCCAGACCACCCAGCAGCTAATGAGTCACCCAAATACCCCATGTTCTCCCAAGGTAGAGGGACACAGAAGAAGGAGGCAGAGAGCTCTGTGACTGGGGTGGGATTAGAGTTGAAACCCGGGTGGTATTAACACTCATCTCCAATGCCCAGCACTATGCTTGGCACGCAGTGAACCCTCAAGGACTCTTTCTTGAACTGAACCCAGGAAGGAGAGCTGAAGAACCAGCATTTCTTGAGCAGGCCCAGGAGGCTCCTAAGATGCTGCATGGAAGAGGTGCTTGCTCTCAGGGTGGCCCCTGTCGCCTTAGTTCCCCGCCCTGGCCCTCCATCCCGCCCCGCACTCTCCCAACAACCTCTGTGGTTTGGGAATTTCCATCGAAAGGCTGATGTGGACAAGGCGGCAGTTCAGACAGCTCGCCCAGGTCTCCCCTCTCCCCACCCACTGGCCCTCCGTCAGACTCACTTCTGTGTCTGCACAGAGACAGGAAAGCTGGCCACCCTCCTTCTTGGTGGTCTTCTGTTTCTTTGCCAATAAATTGATCTGCTTCACAACATGCTTCAATATATTTGACATCTGTCATAAAAGCCAGGTCAGGCATATCTGTCTTCTATTAGAATGAGCCATTCTACAGAGGCACTTCCTCTGCTGTTTGGGCCCCACCAGAAATAATACTTGGCTTATTGTCATGTCCACCAACCTACGGATTAGGAGCCAGAAAGGACTGGTCCTGGTTTCCCTCGACTCCTATCAGAGAAACAAGGTAACATTTACAGGACCAGAAGGAGACACCATGATACGAAAACCTGAAGGGGAAGCTGTAGCCAAAACGACTCGCTCAAAACAAATATCTTCCCTTAACATCTTCAAAAGTCAGTGACTGCAGCAACACAGCTGTTTCGCTGTGATGGGGCATGAATTTTCTCATAACACGTGGCTCAGATGAGTCTTAGGTTCATGCAACACAGAAAGACGTTGATGAACATGTTTCTGAGTAGCAGTTGCTCCTCTTCAACATAGGATGGCTCAGCCTTCAAGGGAGGCTTCATGTAGGTGAGACTCCTGGGCAACTTGGTCTCTCATTACAAACTATGAGTATAGAAAAGAAGCAGCGATCATTTCTGATCCTAACTGATCCCTTGAGAGGCACCCGTACAAGAAGCCTGTCTCAGTTCCCCCAAAGACCTGTTGGTTGGAAAAATCTTTCACAAGATTTCTCAGATCACTACTATGATCAAAGCTGTTACAGCCACTTTGATTCTCTCTGGGCCAAGTACATATGGCAAAATATATAATGCTTCACCCTTGGGTGGAGAACATGGGCAAATGTACCTCTTTTGACAGATCAGGAAGGAAGGAAAGGGATGATTTTTATAAAGAAATATATTTTAGAAAGACATATGCTAACTTAGCTATTTGTATTGGGGGGTAAAAAAGGACTCTTTTTCCAGATATTTACAAATCTTTCCTTGTGGCAATAATTGCAGCAGAATTTATATTTTTAACAGTGATGACACAACACACTTAATAAAACATGTTAGTTGAAACAAATATTTCTACTTAGGGGAAAAGAGAGGGCTTCCCTGGTGGCTCAGATGTTAAAAGAATTTGCCTTCAGTGCAGGAAACCCGGGTTCAATCTCCAGGTTGGGAAGATCCCCTGGAGAAGGGAGGGAAAAGAGAAACTTCCAAGCTGAACGAAGCTGTGGATACATTCTATATTCTGGGCCATCTTGACTCCCTGAGCAGCCCAAATAGCTATTTGGTAGGTAGACAGGCTGTGAGAGGAGGGGGAGAGGTCTATACATAACAAAGAAAAATGGGATTAAGAACTAGAAATCTCCTTTACTGGGGCCACTGGAGTAAATCAAGAAAGCATCCAAAGATCTTGGCAAGAAAATCTGTTCTCTCGGCAGACCTAAACAGGACTTTTAAGAACAGAGAAAACTCATGCAGACAGGAGGGTGTGCAGGCTCTGCTGTTCAGTTGTGGCAGACTCTTTGTGACCCCGTGGACTGTAGCCTGCCAGTCTTTTCTGTCTGTAGAATTTTCCAGGCAACAATACTGGAATGGACTGCCATTCCCTTCTCCAGGGGATCTTCCTGACCCAGGATAGAACCCTTGTCTGTTGTGTCTCATGCATCAGCAGGCAGATTCTTCACCACTGCAACACCTGGGAAGTCAGCAGACAGGAGAGAGGCCCCCAAATATTAAATGGTGGACACTCAAAAAATACTATTTCTGGTTGGCAACATTCTAAGTCCTTCTTCTACTCCAACACTTGAAAGAATGCCATACATTTTTTTTTTAAACACACATAACTTGTTTGCTCCATGCTTACATGAGAAATGGACTGTCTTGTTCAAACTGGAATAAATTGTTGAAAGAAATATAAGTGCTTAAGTGTCTTCTTCAGGACCAGGAAATCGTCTATCATTTGGACTTTGAGTTGTAGCCTTGTAAAGAAGAAACTCGTCCCTTATAGTTATGCTGCTAAACTAGGAATAAAGACCTCTGTTGAAAGAGATGCTTTAGCAGTATCTGGATGAGAGATTAACTCTACAAGAGGCAAAGGAAATCGCCTATTTCCCCTTGTCCAACCCACTCAACTCAAACCATCCAAAACTGTCATGAGAGGAAGTGACTAATTTGATGATCAATAACAACACTGATGGTTCAGGATGTTAAGATAAGGATAATGTAAGGCATGTTTCTAACTATGAACAGATCGGTGGAAGGAGTCAGAAAAGCACCGGTGGTGACACAATCGACTCAAAAGCTTCAGTCTTTTCTGCTCCAGCCACATGTTTGCAAATCAGCAAGCAGCCATCTCATCTCACCTGGGCATCCAAGTCTTCGTGAAGAGTGGAGTTCTGCTTCTTTACCAGACTTGGAGTCAGGCACACCCGCAGCACTGGCCTAGGTTCCCAGCCTTCTAATAGATGAGGGATATCTATTTCTGAACTTGAGGAAAGGACTGTTAGCCTGAGTTGGTGGCATGTTGCAGCCTAACAGTCTCCCGCGTACACAGTTGCTAAACATCGGGGCGACCAGCAGGCATCCTGAGCTCTGCAGAGACTGGGAGCCCCTCTCACGTGTGTTCCCTTTCCCTTTTGCGTGTAGAGGACCCCGGCAGGATGGCTGCCCTGAGTTCAGTGCCAGCGATCATGAAACTGGTGCCAGGAAAGGTTATCGTTTTGCACGGGCAGCCACTGGGTGACTGACACACTGAGGTTATTAAGTACTTTTCCCATCAAGGCTCTGGCACGCTGCTTACTTTGGGGTGTTGGGGGAACTGGTTCCGCTGAACGCCATCTACGTGGAGCAGATGTGCTGTGGAAGAGTTATCTTACCTTCTTGCCAGATTTTGACATGTTGTCTGATGTCCGTGTTCGGAGGGAATTGGCGGTTTGTTTGTTTAATATAAGACTGGGTATAAGGCAAGGTGGAGTTTCCTAGCTAACGCTAGTGGTAAAGAACTGGCCTGCCAGTGCAGAAGACATAAGAGATGTGGATTCAATCCCTGGGTCGGGACGATCCCCTGGAGGAGGGCACGGCAACCTACTGTATTCTTTCCTGGAGAATCCTATGGACAGAGGAGCCCGGCAGGCTACAGTTCATGGGGTCACAAAGAGTCAGATATGACTGAAGCAACTCAGTACATATATGCATAAGGCAATGTGCCGCTTCTCCTTGCGAATGACTTGCTTCTATCATGTGGTCAAAGAGCTGGGTTCTGATCCTGGGGACTGCTCTGGCATGTGCTGTCCATGTGCAGAGAATGAAACAATTCCCTAATTGCAAATTATGGTTCTCTTGTTTCCATGTTATTACTTCCTCATAAAGGTCTGTACAAAGCCTCAGGATGCCTCTTGCTATTTTTTGTTTTTTCACAAAGTATAGTTGATTTACAGTGTTGTGCTAGTTTCAGGAAACAGCAAAGTGATTCAGTTATATATGTGTGTGTGCATATAAATATATATATGCGTGCGTGCTAAGTTGCTTCAGTCATGTCTGACTCTCTACAACCCCACAGACTGTAACCCACCAGGCTCCTCTGTTCATGGGATTCTCCAGGCCAGAATACTGGAGTGGTTTGCCCTTTCCTTGTTTATATACACACACACACACACACACACACACACACATATATTCTTGTTTGAGATGCTTTTCCATTGTAGGTTATTATAAGATATTGAATATAGTTTCCTATGCTCTACAGTAGGTCCTTGTTATTTATCTATTTTATATAGGTAGTGCTTGTGTGCTTAGGCAGTCAGTCATGTCCGATTCCTTGCACCCTTTGGACTGTAGCTCGCCAGGCTCCTCTGTCCTTGGAATTCTCCAGGCAAGAATACCAGAGTGGGTGGCCGTTTCCTTCTCCAGGGGATCTTCCCAACCCAGGGATTGAACCTGTGTCTTCTGCATCTCCCACATTGCAGGTGGATTCTCTACCTGCTGAGCCATCAGGGAAGCAAGCATGAGTATCTGTTAGTCCCAGCATCCTAATTTATCCCTGCCCACCTTGATATGCTACTTTCATTTCTGCAATTGTGATTCTATAATTCATGATAGTCAGTGCAAAAAGCAAGATACATGTTCAGGTTTTATGTTAACAGAGAGTCCTTTGCCTTGACTGGCTGATGTTTAAACACTCTAAGACCACACACTTCTTCCATGTTGTCTTCATCTGCTTAAGCCCAAATCTGCGCCTGTAGGTGAGGAATGACTGGATACTGTTACCTCGATAGCCGATGATAATATTTCTACATCCATTGTTAAGCTTCTTAAGTTTCTTCTTCACTGTAGGAGTGTTTAGCATATCGTTTTCTAAAAACCGTCCTTAGTGTGCCTTAGGTAAAGTACCATCCGATACCGCGTTCGTGGGAGATTATCTAGGACTTAGCTGCTGAGTGAGTGTCTCAGCCTCCCTCACCCGTCTCTCCATAAATGCCCTTTCTAAACCTCTCAGGGGTAAACTGGGTCATTTGACATTGTTTCAGAACATCTGGAAAATAGTCATTGGGGTGGGGAGGCGGTGAAAGCTCTTTGTGCTAAGGCTCCGGGGATCTCAGAAAAACACGGATATGACACACACCAAATGGCTCTAAAACATCCACTTGCTTGTAAGTACCCAAACTACTCATTACCTGCTCCAACTTCAAATGAGAGGGGTTTGGCAAGGACTCGGAGTTCAGATCTGTGTCACGGCTCCCACCCAAGCTTCAAATCCCTTTTCTGGCATTTTCAGGCAATCAAGAAGCAAACCGAGCTGAGCTGAGCTGAGCTGAATCTCATTTCACATGCCTCCCCAAGGTGAGCTCTCGAGGACCTAAGACGAACAGAAGTCCAAGCCACTGACAAGAGTCTCTGAGCAACCATCAGGTAACCACACGACCCACAGGACATTGTCTCTATTTGTAGCTTTTTTTGCAGTCAGCTGCAAGTATGACCAGGTAAGTAAAGCCGCCAGCAAATGGACTGTCCTTTCTAAGGCACTTCATTCATTGATTGCAATACTTCTTTATTGGTAGAGGTTTAGAAGTTTTGCATATAAAAGGTCCTCCCTTAAACATCATGGATTCCAAGCTGGGGAATTTCTTAAGTGATTGAGTCATGTTTTATGGTTCTTTCCTTAAAATATTAATTAAGGAAACAAACGAGAGCTTTTCTTTAAGGGGCGCACTGAGAGTTAAACTGGCCTATCCTCCATGCTAACCATGTTGTACTTTCCTTCTTGATTAGTACGAGCGCCAGGCTGTTCCTTCAAATTAAGACAATATGCTTGCGGTGATGGACTGTATTGGCCATCTATCTTCCTTTTGTGATCTGGCTCTCATCGAGCTGAAATGAAGCCATTTCTTGTGCCTGTGGCTGATTAAACACAGAGTAAACCCACATTTCTAAGGAGGCTCTTAATGATCCTCCACAGAGCCGGTGTCAGCCTAGCCCGCACCTGCAGCCTTCAGCTTCTCTCTTCCGTCGTAGAATGGAGCATCTGTTTCACGGAGGTGGTATGTTTATCAGCCAGTGTATCACTCTGGTCAGAGTGCATGCGGCTCATTGCGTACACAAGGCTGCCTGCTGTGCCACAGGTAACAAATAGTCCCTCAGGAAGTCTTGTTCTCATCAGGAGTGAAAAGGACACAACTTTGGCTAAAAAGCTGTGACTTTGGTAAAACTCTCATGGCTCACAGCCTATGATCTTCCTTCAAGCAAAACAGGTTGAGAAATGACAAGAGGAATCTTTTAAAGAAGGCAATGCTTTATTCATCAACTCACTCATTGTTTTATTCATTCACTCCATAAACACTCATCAAATACCAGTTATGAATGGAGCCCTATGAAAGGAGCTGGAGCTAGAGCATGGTCTTGGTGCCCTTGGAGGTTACATCCTAGTGAAGAGACAGACATTAAACAAGTAATGATGCATTAAGTACTTAATTACCACTGTGAGGAGTATCCCAAGTAAGAAAAGGTTATGGGAATATATTAAACGGGGCCTGATGTTTTCTGGGGTTCAGGGAAGGCTCCCTGGGGAAGTGACATTTAACCTGAGACCTCAAAGACAAGAACAAGTAGTGAGTTAATAGAAAGCCACAGACACAGCATGTTCAAAGGTCCTGGGGTAGAAAGGTAATATTTAAACCATTTGAGCAATCAAAAACCCCGTGAGAGGAAGAATGGCTAAAAACAGGCCTGATGGCATGGGCAAGGATCAGATCAGGAACAGCTATTTTATGCTGAGTTAAGGCATTATAATTTTATGCCCAGATTTGATTGAAACTAGTGGTTTGTAAGCAGGAAGGTAAAATGGTCATTACCACCATAGGACCTTATGACCATTTTTGAGAAGTGGCAATGTTGCACTTTCCTTGACAGACACTGTAGATATTTGTAATTTTTCTTCTCCATGGGTACCAGTAGCCCTTCAAGGTAGCTATCTTTAGCCCCACCTCTGGGCGAGGGAAACCTGAGACTGAACAAGGGTAAGATCAACAGTTGGCAGGGTGGGGCCAGGCTCTGGCCAGGCCCGCCCCCCACACAGGTTCCCTCCTCTGGGCCATGCTGTGTTCTCACTCACAGACGGATTCTTCACCTGCTGCTCCTTCGTGACATTTATGTAACATTACTTTTCCCAACTGTGTGACACGAGGAGAATTTCCAGTTCATTTATGGATACCGTTCAAATAAAGATAGCTCCATTTAAATCATAGGAGAACTAAAGATAATAGAGCTGACTTACCTTGTCCCTTAGACAGGAATCTTGGCACCAAGGTATTAAGTTAGTGCCATGTAGAAACATAAAGCCCAAGATCTGGAATTAGACTGACCTGGGCTCAAATACCGGCTTGTCCAGTGCAGAGGCTGACGCTCGGTTACATTCTTCATGAATGAATGTATGAGCACTGAGTTCACTTGGTTGTTGAGAGGATTAAGTAAAATAGTTATGCAAAGCAGTTTCCCAACTTTCTGAGACACTCGTTTGTCACTAACACCACCAGCACCACTGTCATCATCTTCACCATCATTGTTACAGTCATGGCATCATCCTCATGGTTACTTAACTAACTTGCCAGGCTAGCGGGGATAGCATCACCAGCTCAATGGACATGAATTTCAGCAAACTCCCAGAGGCACAGGGAAGCCTGATATGCTGTAGTCCATGGAGTCGCAAAGAGGCAGACACGACCTAGCAACGGAACAACAGTAACAGGGGAGGGGGACACTGAACAACCCCATCTCTTTCTCCTAGCAAGTCCTTTTAGTCTATTGCAAAGACATCACTCATGTTCCTCCTTTCACCTTATAGAAGGAATGTGCACTAACCCTTGGCAGGTAGCAGAAGACCATGTATGCCTAACAAAGTGAACATCACTCAGTTGTGTCCGACTCTTTGGGACCCTGTGGGCTATACAGTCCATGGAATTCTCCAGTCCAGAATACTGGAGTGCATAGCCGTTCCCTTCTCCAGGGGATCTTCCCAGTGCAGGGATTGAATCCAGGTATCTCATTGTGATTGGGGTTTGCATTTTCTTAATGATTAGTGATGTTGAACACATTTTCCTATACCCATTGGCATTTGTATCCTTTCTATTGGAAATTATCTATGTAGGTGTTTTGAACATTTCTTAACTAGATTAAGTTTTTTTGCTATCGAGTTGTATGAACTTCTTAATTTTTAATATTAACTTCTTATCAGATATATGGTTTGCAAATATTTTCTACCATTCCATCTTCATTTTATTGAATTTTTTCGTTTACCATGCAGAAGGTTTTCAGTTTGCTGTAGTCCCACTTATTTAATTTTGCCTTTGTTATTTGTACTTTTAATGCCTTTTCCAAAAAAAAAAAAATCATTGCTAAAACCAGTGTCAAGAAGACTATCCCTGTGTTTTCTTTTAAGTGTTATGGTTTTTCATCTTATGTTTAAGTATTTAATCTGTCTTGAGTTAATTTTTGTGAATTGTGTTAGATAGGGGTTTAATGTAATTCTTTTGCTTATGATTAACCAGTTTTTCAGTACCATTTATTGAAGAGATTAGCCTTTTCCTGTTGAATATTCTTGGCTCATTTGTCAAATATTAGTGGATCATACACGCACACTTCAAGGCTCTTCTTTTTGTTCCATTAATCTATGTTTTTATACTAGTACCACAGTGTTTTGATTACTATTGGTTTGTAATAGAGTTTGAAATAAATAAATGTGATATCTCCCACATTGTTCTTTCTCAAAATCTCCTTGGCTATTCAGGGTCTTTTGTGGTTCTATATGAGCTTTAGAATTTTTTCTATTTCTGTGAAAAGTTCTGTTCAAATTTTATTAATTACATAGATGGTTGTGGGTAGTATGGACATTTTAAAAATGTTAACTCTCCTGAACCATGATTAAGAGATTTTTTTCCCATTTATTTGTGACTTCTTCAATTTTTTCATTAAAATCTTTTAGTTTTCTAGTTTCAGATTTTTCACCTCCTTGAATATACTTATTCCTATTGTCTGTGATGATATATAAATAAAATTATTTTCTTTATTTCTTCTCAGATATTTTGTTGGTAGTACATAAAAACACAACTAATTTATGTATGTTAATTTTTTTGTCCTGAAACTTTCCTGAATACATGTGTTAGTTCTAAGAGTTTTTTGGTGGTATCTTTAACATTTTCAATACATAAGATCATATCATTTGCAAACAGAGACAGTTTTACTTTTTTCCTTCCAGTTTAGACAACTTATTTCTTTTTCTTGCCTAGTTGCTCTGACTAGGACTTCTATAACTATGTTGAATAGAAGTGGTCAAAGTGGGCACTCTTGCCTTATTCCCAGTCTTAGAGGAATGACCCTAATTTTTCACTGCCAAGAGTTTTAAAACCATCCAGTTTAATTCCTGCGTGTTCACAGATGGTAAAACTACAGTTTCATCTATAACCATAGAACTTTCAAAATGTTTCATCTCTACCAAGACCAGAGTCTACACCTGTTAGGACATGAAGAAGTTAAGGCAATCTAAGATTTTGAGATAACCAGAAAGTTCCGGCATACTTGGCCCTCTGAAAAAAAACTTTTCCCATCTCTTCTTTCATCACATTAATCCAACAGTCATTCCTCTCTTCTCATCTGTCCATACTAGGTTATATGTTCTGTGAAGGCAAGAACTGTGTATCCGTCATTTCCTGCGTCAGCACAGTCACCTGGCATGTAATATGCACTCATTAAACTATTTGTTGAATTGGATAGAAATGTATCAGCACATAGCACAGTGCCAGAGGTCAAGCCAAATTGCTACATCAGCCATCCCAGAATTATGGGCAGCAATTAGCTAACCGTTAAGCCTCTCACTAAAACTCTGAGAGATAAGAACAGTTGGCTCGATGAATGTCTGTAACTCAGCGACACAAGGTGTCATGTATGCAATGAGCAATGCTGATATCACTGATTCAATCTCAACACAAATTCCTGTCTATCTGAGAGAGAACTCAGTCTATAGTGAGTGAGACTGGATAAAAGTCAGGTAAAGATGGTCCAGCAGCTCAAGGACTGAACCTGAAGCTGACGGGAAAATGCTCCCGGAGACCACCTGCAGGCAGAGGTGCGTTTCCACCACTACCCATGCGTCTAACGCATTTCCATTGCCGGTCACGCTGAGGTTCTGCTCATCTCTATCTTGAATGTAGTTGGATACTCCCTCTAGTCCTGAAAGTGAGGTACCAGCGGCGAGGAAGAAGTCCTGCGGCTTTGTAGGAAGGCTTCTATCAGGTGTCAATAACCTGACCCATGAATGCAAACATAAAACTTGTCAGCAACCCTTTTCCCACCACCTTTTGTGGTAAGGCACCTTTCGTGGCTAAGCACCATAGATAGACATCTTCAGGAGGGTAAAGTCTGTACAATTTTAATCTGGCATTTATTTCTCAAAAGCCATCTACTAGGTGTTATAAGGTTAACAAAATGAACAAAACCAAATAGTCTTACTCTTTAAGGCACTTACAGTCTAGCACACACATGCAAGCATGGTGAGTTAAAAGAATTTATACACACACAGACAGTTCTTATGTTATCAAATATCTTTGTAAAGAAATCCATTATAGAACACAGTGAAGCACAAATTAAATAATCTTTGTCTGATTGATTTTGAATACCCTCAGACCATTTCACTGAAATAAGCACATAAAATTTTACACATTTAGAAGACAGGAATAAAGAATATATAAACAGGGTCCTTTATGTGAAATTCTGTGTAAGTCAACTCAGAATCAGACATAACTAATAAGAATAGGGAGATGTCTCAGATTACACATCTGCCTCTTACTTCCTGTAAAGCATCAGTATTCCAGAAGTCCACAAGATCACAGCCTGACTGCCAGAAGTCATACACAGAGCAGAGGATTTGTATTGATGAAAAGTTTATTTTTGTCCCTTATCAAAAAACAGGTATACTTGATATTTTGCCAGAAATGCTTAAAGTGGATTATATCTACATTTGACTTTGTGTTAACTGCAAAGATAAAACTCTTTAAAATGTATAAACAAAAGTTTCTCTCTTCCTTCAGAGTGTGAGGCGAAAAAACAAAAGCAACTTTCACTGATCTCAAACATATTACAGCTTGAATGTTACAAGGACATAAAATATATTTATTGTTCCTGCAGCTCAAATTTTCCATCCCACTACATTTGAACAGAGTTGGAGTTTACCAAAATAGCATCAGCAACGTTGCCAACAAGATCCTATAACCTTAACACAAAGTAAATATGAAAGTAGAAAAGAAATGTGACCTTTTTAAAGTTCTCCCTATGCAAATATCATGCAGAAGTCACTGACTACTGAAAACTGACATCTCTTCAATATTTGAACCACCCCCAAAAATCGTCATGGCAAGTTTGTTATTTTGATCTTTCACAGATTTCTTTAAATCCCTGCTCACTTTCTATGATGGTCTGTGTACCTACAACCATCACCTATTAAGAATATGTTTCTTAAGAGGCCAGTATAGTCATAACCACAAAATCACAAAGGAAGCTTTTTTATAAAGTTCTGGGTCTATTTATCTTTTGAGACTATACTAACTATATGTTCAAGTCATCTTCTAAAGTAGTCTATTAAAATGAAATATACATTCAAATATATAAAGAACAAATACAATTCAATAGGGAAAAAACCAACAATTTGATTTTAAAAAGGGCAAAAACTCTGAATAGACAGTTTTCCAAGAAGACACACAGATGGCCAAAAGGTACAGGAAAAGATGCTCAACATCATTAATCATCAGGGAAACGGAAATCAGAACCGCAATGACATATCACCTCACACCTGTTAGAAAAGTTATCAACAAAAACAAGAAATAAAAAGTGTGAGCAAGGATGTGAAGAAAAGGAGATCCTGAGGTACTGTTGATGGGAATGTAAATTGATGCAGCTACTATGGAAAACAGTATGGAGGCTCCTCGAGAAATTACAAATATAACTACCCTGTGATCCATCAACCCCGCTTCTGGGGATTTCTCCAAAGAAAATGAAAACACGAACTCAAAAAGACAGACGCACCACCATTCATTGAAGCATTGTTTACAATAGCCAAGAAGGGAAAAAACCTAAGTACTCATCACATAAGAAGTTGAGATGAATATATACATATATAAAATATATAATGAAATATTATTCAGCTATAAAAAAGAATGAAACCTTGCCATTTGAAATAACACATATAAACCTTGAGCATTTTATGCTAAGTGAAATAAGTCAGACAGAGAAAGACAAATACATATGATCTCTCCTATATGTGAACAGCAACAAGCTCATAGACACAGAGAACAGATTAGTGGTTGCCAGAGGCAGGGGGCACGGGTTAAGAGAAATCAGTGATTTTTTTTTTTTTTAGTTTAAATAAATCAAATCATTTTAATTTTAAAAATGAATTATGCAAATAATAGTAGCAGAATATTGATAAATATCGAAACTCTTGGGACCAGAAATTCCCATTCTTGCTATCCCATTTATTTGAACACTTTGTTTGCATGGTTGGAAGTCTGAACTGAAAGAGAAGAACTTTAGCAGGCAAGCATCAGTAATGACCCGGGAGGCCACATCGATGGAACAGGATGCTGTGTATTTCCCAGGCAGTGCCAGAAACTCAGTCGTACCGTCGATGAAGACACTGCAGGATGAGGCTAAAGGGGCTGTTTTGATGAAAACCAAAATTGTCCAAGCTGTGCTACCTCTAGCCTAGAGTGCTGAAGAGCAGCACACAGACCAGGGGACCTCCTGCGCACAGCCTTCCCCAGACTTCACAGCAGCTCTGACCCGTGGCAGAGAAATGCAGAGCCCAACAGAGCCCAGACGGAGTGATGCAAAGGGCCAGGCATTCACAGGAGGGCCTGGCGGTGTCCAGGGGAGGTTCTCAAGAGCTACTAAGGTTAATTTGACCTCCTCTGAACCAGCTAACCAAGACCTAGGAACAACCAGTCTCCCTTCACGTATGGAATATTGAGTTTAACGTGCATTACCCACCTGAAACCTATAAGCAATTATTTGTTAAGTCTGAAATACTTAGCAGTTACCTAAAATGTTCATTGATAATATGAAGCCTGTCCCTGTGCTTCTTTCCCTAATACAGACCCTCCACCACCAACACTACACACCTCTCATTCAGTTCAGTTCAGTCTCTCAGTCCTGTCCAGCTCTTTGCGACTCAATGGATGCAAAGAGGCACGCCAGGCCTCCCTGTCCATCACCAGCTCCCGGAGTTTACCCAAATTCATGTCCATTGAGTCGGTGATGCCATCCAACCATCTAATCCTCCATCGTCCCCTTCTCCTGCTGCCTTCAGTCTTTCCCAGCATTAGGGTCTTTTCAAATGAGTCAGCTCTTCGTATCAGGTGGCCAAAGCTCTTCAGCTTCAACATCAGTCCTTCCAATGAATATTCAGGACTTATTTCCTTTAGGATGGACTCTTGTATGTATTACCAACTAATTCTGCTGCATATCTCTTTTATGTTTATTTTGTTGAAGTATAGTTGATTTAAAATATTGTGTAATATTTCAGGTGTACAGTAAGTGATTCAGTTTTATATATGTGTGTGTATATATATATACACACACACACATATATAAAGACTTCCCTGGAGGCTCAGAGAGTAAATCGTCTGTCTACAATGCCGGAGACCTGGGTTCGATCCCTGAGTTGGGAAGATCCCCTGGAAAAGGAAATGGCAATCCACTCCAGGACTATTGCCTGGAAAATCCCATGGACAGAGGAGCCTGGTAGGCTACAGTTCATGGGGTCGCAAAGAGTCAGACATGACTGAGCGACTTCACTTCACTTCACTTCCTGTGTATATATTCAGATTCTTCTCACTTCTTTACAAAATATTGAATATAGCTCCCTGTGCATGCGTGCATGCTAAGTTGCTCAGTCGCGTCCGATTCTGTGCAACCCTATGGATTGTCATCCACCAGGCTCCTCTGTCCATGGGATTCTCCAGGCAAGAATACTGGAGTGGGTTGCCATGCCCTTCTCCAGGGGATCTGCCCAACCCAGGGATAGAAGCTGCATCTCTTGTGTCTCCTGCATTGGCAGGAGAGTTCTTTACCACTAGTGCTACCTAGGAAGCCCATAGTTCCCTGCGTTTTACAGTCTACCACAGTTGGTTATCTCGTTATACATAATAGTAGTACTGCTGCTGCTGCTGCTGCTGCTAAGTCGCTTCAGTCATGTCCGACTCTGTGCGACCCCATGGATGGCAGCCCACCAGGCTCCCCCGTCCCTGGGATTCTCCAGGCAAGAACACTGGAGTGGGCTGCCATTTCCTTCTCCAGTGCATGAAAGTGAAAAGTGAAAGTGAAGTCGCTCAGTCTTGTCCGACTCT
The DNA here is from genome assembly GCA_006408695.1 of Aepyceros melampus. Classification (NCBI taxonomy): domain Eukaryota; kingdom Metazoa; phylum Chordata; class Mammalia; order Artiodactyla; family Bovidae; genus Aepyceros; species Aepyceros melampus. The sequence continues at coordinate 30,965 of SJXQ01012705.1, read as the reverse complement.
TAGTGACCCCAAGGACTGGAGCCCACCAGGCTCCTCCATCCATGGGATTTTCCAGGCAGGAGTACTGGAGTGGGGTGCCATTGCCTTCTCCGTAGTAGTAGTATGTATATGTTAATCCCCAAATTCTAACTTATGCCTCCTGCACTCCTTTGATAACTGTAAGTTTGTTTTCTATGTCTCTGTGTCTATTTCTGTTTTGTATATAAGTTCATTTGTATCATTTTTTTAGATTCCATATACAAGGGATATCATATGATAGTTTTCTTTCTCTGTCTGCTTATTTCACAAAGTATGATCATCTCCAAACCCATCCATATCACTAAAATTGGCTTTATTTCATTCTTTTTTATGGCTGAGTAACACTCCATTATATAAGTATACCACATTGTCCTTATCCACTCATTTGTCAATGGACATTTAAATTAATACAGCTTTGAAGACTGTCTGATTTGTCAGGAAGCAATTGCTTAAGAATTAGGAGAATCAAAATTCCTGTCTTTTAAAATACATTCAGTTTTCATAAAACCTAAATATCATGGTTCATCTACTTATAATGACTGGCATTCATAATTATGTGTCAATATCTAAGACTAGAATTTGGCATTCACGTTGTGATATACAATAAATAATACAGAACCAAGTACTCTTGATAAGTTACTCTAAGAAATATAGAATCAGTTCAGTTCAGTCGCTCAGTTGTGTCCGACTCCTTGCGACCCCATGAATCGCAGGATGCCAGGCCTCCCTGTCCATCACCATCTCCCGAAGTTCACTCAGACTCACGTCCATCGAGTCCATGATGCCATCCAGCCATCTCATCCTCTGTCGTCCCCTTCTCCTCCTGCCCCCAATCCCTCCCAGCATCAAAGTCTTTTCCAATGAGTCAACTCTTCTCATGAGGTGGCCAAAGTACTGGAGTTTCACCTTTAGCATCATTCCTTCCAAAGAAATCCCAGGGCCAATTTCCTTCAGAATGGACTGGTTGGATCTCCTTGCAGTCCAACGGACTCTCAAGAGTCTTCTCCAACACCACAGTTCAAAAGGATCAATTCTTCAGCGCTCAGCCTTCTTCACAGTCCAACTCTCACATCCATACATGACCACAGGAAAAACCATAGCCTTGACTAGACGGACCTTAGTCGGCAAAGTAATGTCTCTGCTTTTGANGGTTGGATCTCCTTGCAGTCCAACGGACTCTCAAGAGTCTTCTCCAACACCACAGTTCAAAAGGATCAATTCTTCAGCGCTCAGCCTTCTTCACAGTCCAACTCTCACATCCATACATGACCACAGGAAAAACCATAGCCTTGACTAGACGGACCTTAGTCGGCAAAGTAATGTCTCTGCTTTTGAGTATGCTATCTAGGTTGGTCAAAACCTTCCTTCCAAGAAGTAAGCATCTTTTAATTTCATGGCTGCAGTCACCATCTGCGGTGATTTTGCAGCCCCAAAAAATAAAGTCTGACACTGTTTCCACTGTTTCCCCATCTATTTCCCATGAAGTCATGGGACCAGATGCCATGATCTTCATTTTCTGAATGTTGAGCTTTAAGCCAACTTTTTCACTCTCCACTTTCACTTTCATCAAGAGGCTTTTTAGCTCTTCTTCACTTTCTGCCATAAGGGTGGTGTCATCTGCATATCTGAGGTTATTGATATTTCTCCCACCAATCTTGATTCCAGCTTGTGCTTCTTTCAGTCCAGCCTTTCTCTTGATGTACTCTGCATAGAAGTTAAATAAGCAGGGTGACAATATACAGCCTTGATGTACTCCTTTTCCTATTTGGAACCAGTCTGTTGTCCATGTCCAGTTCTGTTGCTTCCTGACCTGCATACAGATTTCTCAAGAGGCAGGTCAGGTGGTTTGGTATTCCCATCTCTTTCAGAATTTTCCACAGTTTCTTGTGATCCACACAGTCGAAGGCTTTGCCATAGTCAATAAAGCAGAAATAGATGTTTTTCTGGAACTCTATTGCTTTTTCCATGATCCATTTAAATATAGAATAGAATATAGAATAGATCAATAAATTAATGATACAAAGCAAAGAATGTTTCTTGATTTTTTTTTTTAGTGTTGTGACATTAGAAGTCACTTAGAAACAGGACTATATGAGCAACCTTAACAAAGGAGAAAAATCCAGAACTCAATATTTCTGCCAAATTCTTGTGGAAGCTCTGATACAGAGGAAATAATCCAAGTACATAAGAAAGCCCTGTTTTATAAGCTTGTTGGTTTGTTTTTGGTTTTTTATGCAAGAGATTGATAAAATTTATACTTTCAAAATTATATAAATCTTCCTTTTCACATCAGTATTATCATCTTAGTAGTTAATAAGGAAGCCATGTTTTCCCTGAATTAGATGAAGTAATATCCAGATTCAAAAAGATGAAAAATCTAACAAACTTTGCTATGTTAGTAAATGAATGCCTTTTCTTATTCTAGAACTTTGTATAAGATCAAAAATATAACATTCCTTAAACAATACAACTGACGGTTTTTACCCAGTTAATTCAGAAGTATGTTCCTGTCCAAAAAAAAAAAAAAACCTTACTATTTTAGCATTTCTGAAAGCTTGCCTTTGTGAAAACATTCCATAAACAAAGAAAATATTTAACTGTGTCAAATTCAACAATCTGCTTGTGTTGGTAACATGAAATACAAGTCTTCAAAGAGCTCCAACTTTGAGAATATTCTAAATGACCAATGACATAAAAAATGAATTTGCTTCAGACTTTTCTTTATGGTAACAATGACATAGTAAGGAAAAGAAAAAGAAAGACACTTTGGTCAAAGTAGTGTCAAAGAAGGTTCAAACTACCTTACAATTGCACTCATTTCACATGCTAACAAAGTAACACTCAAAATCCTTCAAACTAGGCTTCAACAGTGTGTGAACCAAGAACTTTCAGATGTACAAACTGGGTTTAGAAAAGCCAGAGAAACCAGAGATCAAATTGCAAACATCCATTGGATCATAGAAAAAGTGAAGGAATTCCAGAAAAACATCTATTTCTGCTTCATTGACTATGTTAAACACTTCCCTGATAGTTCAGTTGGTAAAGAATCCACCAGCAATAAGCCTTGGACTGTGTGGATCACAACAAACTGGAAAATTCTTAAAGAGATAGGAAGACCAGACCAGTTTACTTGTTTCCTGAGAAAACTGTATGTGGGTCAAGAAGCAACAGTTGAAACCGGACATGGGACAACTGACTGGTTCAAAATTAGGAAAGGAATATGACAAGGCTGTGTATTGTCACCCTGCTTATTTAACTTACATGCAGAGTACATCATGCGAAACACCAGGCTGGATGAATCACAAGCTGGAATCAAAACTGCTGAAAGAAATATCAACAACCTCAAATATATGGATGATACCACCCTAATGGCAGAAAGTGAAGAGGAATTATAGAGCTTCTTGGTGACAGTGAAAAAGGCAAGTGAAAAAGCTGGCTTGAAACTCAACATTCAAAAAACTAAGATCATGACATCCAGTGCCATCACTTCATGGCGATTAGAAGGGGAGAAGTAGAAGCAGTGACAAGTTTTATTTTCTTGGACTCCAAAATCACTGCAGATGGTGACTGCACCCACTTGCTCCTTGCTAGGAAAGCTACAAGAAACCTAGACAGTATAATAAAAAGCAGAGACAGCACTTTGCTGACAAAGCTCCCTAGAGTCAAAGCTATGCTTTTTTCCAGTGGACATGTATGGATGAAAGAGTTGAACCATAAAGAAGGCTGAGCACCAAAGAATTCATGCTTTCAAACTGTGGTGCTGAAGAAGACTCTTGAGGGTCCCATGGACTGCAAGATCAAACCAGTTAATCCTAAAGGAAACCAACCCTCAATATTCCTTGGAAGGACTGATGCTAAAGTTGAAGCTCCAGTACTTTGGCCACCTGATACGAAGAGCTGACTCATTGGAAAAGACTTTGATTCTGGGAAAGATTGAAGGCAAGAGAAGGGAACAGGAGAGGATGCGATGGTTAGATATTATCACCAACTTAACAGACATGAATTTGAGCAAATTCCAGGAGATAGTGGAGGACAGAGGAGCCTGGTGTGCTGCAGTCCATGGGATCACAAAGAGTTGGACATAGCAACTGAACAACAACACATTTGTGCTAAAGTAGGTTTCCCTGTCTTTTAAAATCCTGCTGCCAAAACAAACGCATTTCTCATTCACTATATGTGATACTGTATACAGTAGATCTTGTCAAATATGAAAGCCTTTTTTAAAAACTGCTCTTCTCAACTTGCAAGAAGCCGAAATGTGAAATGGATGTTGTGAGACCCTGTAGACTCATGGTGTCACGGTGGATGATGCCTCTGAAAGTACTTTGTAAATGATAAATAAAACGCTGTAGTTGTTGTTTAGTCACTAAATCCCGTTCAACGTTTCTGCGACCCCATGGACTGTAGCCCACCAGGCACCTCTGTCCATGCAATTCTCCCAGCAAGAATACTGGAGTGGATTGCCATTTCCTTCTCCAAGGGATCTTTCCAACCCAACGATTGAACCAGAGTCTCCTGCATTGACAGGCAGATTCTTTACCTCTGAATCACCACATTGACATTGAAGTTGCTCCGTCGTGTCCAACTCTTTGCGACCCCATGGACTGTAGCCTCCCAGGCTCCTCTGTCCATGGAATTTTCCAGGCAAGAATGGAAGTCCAAATAAAGCACTACAAGCATGCAAACTATTCAGACTATCTGTGACCCTTCCTTCACGATGATGATGGTGGTGGTAGCAATAATAATAATAGCTATCATGGATCAAGGACATCCCTGTAGGTCAAACGTAAAGAATCTGCCTGCAAAGCAGAAGACCTGGGTTCAGTCCTTGAGTCAAGAAGATTCTCTGGAGAAAGGAATGGCAATCCACTCCAGGAATCTTGCTAGAGAATCCCATGGACAGGAGATCTGACGGGCTACAGTCCATGGGGTTGCAAAGAGTCAGACATGACTGATCAACTAAATCTCTTCATCAGTTCAGTGATTTTATTATATGGCAGCAACTATGCTCAGCACTTTCCATGTATTTGCTTGTTTATTACTCGTGAAACTTGGTTAATGTCAGACTACCGTTATCTCCATTTTACAGAAGAACACTAAAAGCTCAGAAAAGTTAAGTAAATTGCCTAAGGTCACACAGCTCATCAGCCTGTGACCATCAAAGTAGTCCTTCACACCCTCATGCAAATAAAAGTATAGGCAAAAAAGTTTATGGATTAAGTCTGTTATGTTATGTAGTCCAGGTAACCCTGCTTATGCCTTATTCAGTTCAGTTGCTCAGTCATGTCCAACTCTTTGTGACCCCATGGACTGCAGCACACCAGGCTTCCCCATCCATCACCAACTCTTGGAGTTTACCAAACTCATGTCCATTGAGTCAGTGATGCCATTCAACCATCTCATCCTCTGTCATTCCCTTTGCCTCCCATCTTCAATTTTTCCCAGCATCAGAGTCTTTTCCAATGAGTCAGTTCTTCACATCAAGTGGCCAAGGTATTGGAGTTTCAGCTTCAGCATCAGTCCTTCCAATGAATATTCAGGACTGATTTCCTTTAGGATGGACCGGTTGGATCTCCTTGCTGTCCAAGGGACTCTCAGGAATCTTCTCCAACACCACAGTTCAACAGTATCAATTCTTTGGTGCTCAGCTTTTGTTATGGTCCAACTCTCACATCCATACATGACTAGTAGTTACTGAAGATAAATGATACACACATGTACACACACATGCAAACTTACCCAGATAACCAGAGATATGTCAGGTATCCTTGAACTAACACATAGGTGTGTTCTCCTGATTAGACAATGATTCAAATAAGTCATAGGATTTTTCTCTGCAAAGGCTCTTTCTGGCATAAAGTAAATACATACTAAATGTTTGATACATAAGCAGGTATTCCCTAGAATGACTGATTTTGCCTTACTTACCTGCGTGTTATTCAGAAATCTTTGGTTTACAAATGACAAAAAGTCAACTCAACCAGTTAAAAGCAAAAGAGGAATTGTTACGTTTGAGCAATGTAAGTAAAGAGTCTAGAGGTCCTGGTGCTGGCACTCAGGCACGCCGTGTCCATCTCACAACCACACCTGCTCTGCTCTGCCTTCCTCTTCCTTGGCTTCCTTCTCAGTCAAGCTCTTTTTACCAGCAGTTATTAAATTACATATGATTATTCTAGAAATGATAACACTGCTTTCTTTTTTTAATTATTTCATTTATTTTAATTGGAGGCTAATTAGTTTATAATATTGTAGTGGTTTTTGCCATACATTGATATGAATCCACCACAGGTGTACATGGGTTCCCCATCCTGAGCCCCCCTTCCACCTCCCTCCCCATCCCATCCCTCTGGGTCATCCGAGTGCACCAGCCCTGAGCACCTTGTCTCATGTATCAAACCTGGATTGGTGCTCTGTTTCACATATGATAATATACATGTTTTAATGCTATTCTCTCAGATCATCCCACCCTCGCCTTCTCCCACAGAGTCCAAAAGTCTGATCTTTACATCTGTGTCTCTTTTGCTTTGTTACCATCTTTCTAAATTTCATATATATGCATTAATACACTGTATTGGTGTTTTTCTCTCTGACTTACTTCACTCTGTATAATCAGCTCCAGTTTCATCCACCTCATTAGAACTGATTCACATGCATTCTTTTTAATGGCTGAGTAATACTCCATTGTGTACATGTACTACAGCTTTCTTATCCATTCGTCTGCTGATGGGCATCTAGGATGCCTCCATGTCCTGGCTATTGTGAACAGAACTGCGACGAACATTGGGGTACACATGTTTCTTTCAATTCTGGTTTCCTCAGTGTGTATGCCCAGCAGTGGGATTGCTGGGTCATATTTCGTTTTTTAAGAAATCTCCACACTGTTCTCCATCGTGGCTATACTAGTTTGCATTCCCACCAACAGTGTAAGAGAGTTCCCTTTTCTCCACACCCTTCCAGCATTTATTGCTTGTAACTTTTGCATAGCAGCCATTCTGACTGGTGTGCGATGGTACATCATTGTGGTTTTGATTTGCATTTATCTGATAATGAGTGATGTTGAGCATCTTTTCATGTGTTTGTTAGCCATCCGTATGTCTTCTTGGGAGAAATGTCTGTTTAGTTCTTTGGCCCATTTTTTGATTGGATTATTTATTTTTCTGGAATTGAGTTGCATGAGCTGCTTGTATATTTTTGAGATTAATTCTTTGTCAGTTGCTTCATTTGCTATTATTTTCTCCCATTCAGAAGGCTGTCTTTTCACCTTGCTTATAGTTTCCTTTGTTGTGCAGAAGCTTTTAATTTTAATTAGATCCCATTTGTTTATTTTTGCTTTTATTTCCAGTATTCTGGGAGGTGGATCATAGAGGATCCTGCTGTGATTTATGTCAGAGAGTGTTTTGCCTATGTTCTCCTCTAGGAGTTTTATAGTTTCTGGTCTTACATTTAGATCTTTAATCCATTTTGAGTTTATTTTTGTGAATGATGTTAGAAAGTGTTCTAGTTTCATTCTTTTACAAGTGGTTCACCAGTTTTCCCAGCATCACTTGTTAAAGAAATTGTCTTTTCTCCATTGTATATTCTTGCCTCCTTTGTCAAAAATAAGGTGTCCATAGGTGTGTGGATTTATCTCTGGGCTTTCTATTTTGTTCCATTGATCTATATTTCTGTCTTTGTGCCAGTACCATACTGTCTTATGACTGTAACTTTGTAGTATAGTCTGAAGTCAGACAGGTTGACTCCTCCAATTCGATTCTTCTTTCTCAAGATTGCTTTGGCTATTTGAGTTTTTTTGTATTTCCATACAAATTGTGAAATTATTTATTCTGATAGCACTGCTTTCTTTACTGCTGCTGCTGCTAAGTCGCTTCAGTTGTGTCCGACTCTGTGCAACCCCATAGACGGCAGCCCACCAGGCTCCACCGTCCCTGGGATTCTCCAGGCAAGAACACTGGAATGGGTTGCCATTTCCTTCTCCAATGCATGAAAGTGAAAAGTGAAAGTGAAGTCACTGAGTCGTGTCCAACTCTCAGCGACCCCATGGACTGCAGCCCACCAGGCTCCTCCATCCGTGGGAGTTTCCAGGCAGGAGTACTGGGCCAACAAAAGTCCTAAGAAAGCCTGGAGTTGGGATGGCCTGACCACACATCCTGGAGCTAATCCCTGCCTTCAGAGAGATAAGCTGTCTGATTTGCCAACCAAGAAGGAGGAAGAGATTCAGAGGAAGGGAACAGAAAGAATATGAGAAGAAGTTGGTGATAAACTGAAGAGTGACCCAGGAGTAACCTTTCTTAGTCTGGAGATGTCTTGCTGATTTTTAGTTTCATTGTTATCTCAAAAATTCAGCTTCTAAGGACTTCTTCACGGTGCAGTAGATAGGAATCCACCTGCCAATGCAGGGAACATGGGTTTGTTTCCTGGTTCAAACAAAGGGAAGATTCCACATGCCATGGAGCAACTATGCCTGCATGCCACAACTGCTGAGCCTCCATGCTACAGCTACAGATGCCCGGGTGCCCAGAGCCTGTCCTCCACACAGAAGGGAAGCCAGGGCAGTGAAGCCCCTGCACCACCACCAAGAGTAGCCCCCGCTCGCTGCAGCTAGAGAAAGCCCTCTCACAGCAACGAAGACTTAGAACAGCCAAAAAATAATTAATTTTTTGTTTTTAATTTAGTGTCCAAGAAGGGAAGTGAGTGATAGGTCATTCCATCCTCTTTGTTAGATCACCGCCTGTATTTGTGCTACCTTATTTCTTGTACTTAAAGGAAATGGACACAGAGCTTTGAAGAGGCTGAGGCTTATATGGATGATGCCTTTCAGGAGGGAAGCTGTTTCTTTCCCTGCTTCATTATACATGGTGATAATACGATCCACATGCTAGTGATGCTTCATTCTGCTGTTCCAATAAATCCACATTCGTCTTCCAACTCATAAATTAACACAAAGAACACCATAGAGTGTGCCCTGTTACATTTTTGTAACTTTTTTTCCCAGACTCTAGGAACATGACGAGACGTCCCCTGCGGTCCTTTCTCACACAGTTGTAGCCTTCTGCCTGTTGCACACAAAGGTCTCATTGACTGCTGGGTAGTGACATTGATGTGCAGGCCCAAAGGGTTGGAGATCCAGGAAATTCCCAACTGGTTCAGCAAGAATGGGCACCACACCTTCCTGAAGCTCTTCGGTGAGCAAGTCACAAAAATTGGGTCCACCATGAGAACAGGAAAAAACCCAAGGAGTGCCTTCAGGCAACTGGAGTCTGCGGAGATTGAGAGTTCAGATAAGGGAAAATGAGGATCTCAGACTGCTCTGCTTCATTCCAGTCTCACATTTTCCTAAGGCTTCTTCTTACCCAAAGGAAGGGGGGAGGCGGAGAGACAGAAATGGAGAGCGATTCCACAGCCTCGGAGGTGCCCATCCTCGTGCCTGGATCCTGAAGCCCCACAGCCCTAGTTTTATTGGACCCTCTCCCTTCCTTTTGAAACCCTCTGGGACCTGGGACCCTTTGCTGCAGGACTTGGACTAAGTCTCCTTGAATGACAAAAAAATTATAAGGGACTAAAAGTAACTCTGTGTTTGTGTTGGTTGGGGCAAATTCTGGATGACCTGATACTGAGATTTAAAAAAAAGCCCAAATGTCGCTTCAAAAAAGCAAGGAACAAAAGCAGGGTATTGTGCATGCCCCCTGCACACACCACCACCAAAGGGGTGGGCACGCCACCTAAGCCATGCCACCAGCCCACCCCTTGGACACACCCCCGCCTCACCCCACGTACGGACCAGCTGGCCTGACCCTCTCAGGAAGCAAGTGAACAAAGACACCTGCTACTTGTCCTTGCTCCCTTCCTGTTAGAGCGGAAACCCCAATAAAGCCTTGCCTGAATTTCTTGTCTGGCCTCTCTGATCAATTTCTATTGATTAAGGAGTCCAAATGATGCTTTCGAATTGTGGTGCTAGAGAAGACTCTTGAGAGTCCCATGGACAGCAAGGAGATCAAGCCAGTCAATCCTAAAGAAAATCAACCCTGAAAATTCACTGGAAGGACTGAAGTTGAAGTTCCAAAATTTTGGCCACCTGCGCAAAGAACAGTCTCTGATACTGGGAAAGATTGAGGGCAGGAGAGAAAGGAGGACGATGGAGGTCTCTGTCGACAGAGGTGGTTGGATGGCATTACTGACTCAGTGGATATGAGTTTAAGCCACCTCTGGGAGATAGTGAAGGACAGAGAAGCCTGGCATGCTGCGTTCCACGGGGTTGCAAAGAGTCGGACTCAAGTTAGTGACCGAACAACAAGGAGCCCGAGAACCCTGGTCAGGAACACGTTGACATTTTTTCTGATCTTTCCTTTTTATTTTCAATCCAGAGGCAGAACACTGGGTGAATCATACTCCTCTGCTGATAAGACACTATCGCTATAAGCTTGCACCAGGTCCTTCTCTCATTGTTTACTGCCTTTTATCCCATTTCCCTTCCCCACTTTCCTCCCCAGCCCAATACCCACAGCACTACTAGATCTGATGACCTCCTCGAATTTTTAGGAATCCTCATTACACACGTGGTATGTCCAGCTGCTGCGTGTGTGTTTTTAGCTTTTACATGTGATATCCACAGACTTTTTTCTGTTTCTTTTTCATCCACCCAGCTCAGTTTGTAAGATTTATCTGGATGCTTCTATCTGTTTTGCATGGTATTTTGCAGTAAGCCTCATTATCTGTCCGTCCAGGGATGAGCCCCAAGATCATCACCATCCTCACCACGATAGAGAGCACTGTGATGAACATCTCAAGCCAGCCTGCTCAGGGACCTGCATGACAGCTTCTCTGGGTTCTACATCCAGGCGTGGGACTGAAAGATGGTTTCCGTCTGGCTGTCCCATCCTGATTGCTCTAAGGAGCACCTATGTGGCCCCCTCATATCACCAGGTTCACATCACAGAAATGGGAGCCATCTGAGGCTCAAAGAGGTTAACTCCTGAGAGTTATGCCTACCTCCATAGAGCTGGTTCAGTGGTGGAGAGTCTGGATTCAAAGCCAAGTTTCTGACTCCCTTCCACTGCACCACCCTGCCTTCTACAGGGATTTTTTGATTCGATGCTTGAGGAGCAGGAAACAGGCCAGGAAAGGATTTCTTCCTCTCACCAGGCATCCATGCCTCCAGGGGTCTTCAGATCTTCAGGGAAAGCTAACCCTGACCCAAGGGTCTGTGTTTCCTAGCCTGGCCCACAGTGCTGTGTAATCAGAGGTGGAGAAGAGCCCCACTGGCCAGGGGCCAGACAAGCTTAGCCCCCACCCCACCCGTGATGCAAGCAGATTAACAGCTGCCATCTGGCAAGCAGAGGCTCTGCGTGCAAACTGCACACCCCTCCTGTGGACGAATCACTAGTGTGTCCAATATCAGTCAGGCCCAGTGAAACATTGATGGCTCTATTAATGAAGATGAAAACTTGAGATATGCCAAATACAGATTAAATGGCATCTTGGTAACATGATTATCTCTGAATTACTAGCTGCTGAGAGAGACAGCCAAGTGACTAATCCCAGGGAAGGCTAGGGACTTTGGATGCAGGAGACACCACGTCCTGTCTCCAGGGTGTTCTTTATTGCATCAAAGTATTGATAGTACTTTTCTAAATGGAACACCTGAGACGGGGCTTCCTCTGGAGAAGTCCCTTTTTTACAGGGAAGACTCAATTTCTTGAAGTTCTGAGGTTCCAGATTAAGAGTGGTCTGTAACAAGATGAGCAGGAAGTGCATCAGGAAGAAACCAGGAACAAAGACAAGAATCTAACAAATGTTCATGTCCACTGCATTGTTGATAAAATACGCAGAAAGGACAAGGTAGGAACGATAGGAAAATAAAAGCCACAAGTCTCTCTTACTTCTTTTTTTTTAATAGTAGCTTTATTTAACTCGATATGTAAAAAATAATATCATTTTAACATGGATTCAATATAATAATTAAAGAGATATTGTACATCCTTTTCCAGGATTAAATTTTTGAAATTTGATGTACATTTCACAGTTTCAATACATCTTAATAAGGACTTTGTTGTTGTTTTTTAGTTGCTAAGTTGCATCCAACTCTTTTGCAACCCCATGGACTGTAGCCCCACCTGACTCCTCATTCATGAGACCTTCAAGACAAGAATACTGGAGGAGGTTGCCATTTCCTCCTCCAGGAGATCTTCCCAACCCAGGGATCAAACCAGAGCCTCCTGCATTGACAGGCAGATGCTTTACCACTGAGCCACCAGGGAAGCCTTCATAACGACTTGTCGCAGTTAAAATGCTCAATAGTCTGGCTTGGGTTCCTATTCTCTGCCTTTCCATCGTAACCTGTTTCCATCATTCTTCCACTAGACCATGTTCTTCTTGAGATTAGGTTCTCTACTTTGCTTCCTGCATCCATAACACATAGCACAATATACCTAGTAGGCACTCAACAAATACTTTTTGCACAATGAAGAGATGTTATTTCATGAAATTCAAGCCTTCATGCAGAACAGAGGATCTTTCGACTTCTGTCTTTAGCTCAGTGTTATCTAGTGAGTTCTTCTATGCTAGGGTTTTTCAATACATGAGCTACGTTAGCGCATATCATTTCTATGAGGTAGGCACTGTTATTCCTTTTTTCTCTGAGAACGCTAAGGCCTAAAAAAATGTTAATAATTTGGCTGAGGTCAAGCATCAAGTATTTGGCCAAGTTGAGACTCAAACTAGGTCTTACCATGTCCAAAGTGAGTATCCTCTTAAAGAAATGTCATAGCTATACATCCCAATTCTAGGGAGCTATAGAGAATTTTGAGAGGGTTCCAAGAATTATTTCCAAAACAAATGGAAAGCCAATCCCAGTAGAGAGGCTTTGAACATTTCATCTTTAAGAGAAAATTGGGTCTCGTCAAGGGGTGGTGTGTTGGGGAAGTGGGGTTGTTTGTGACTATCTGCAAATAATTTGACAAATGTCTTTCAATTTAGCTGGAGTTTTATAACAAAGTCTTTACTTGGCAGCCATGAAATAGTCTATAACACCTTCAAGAATCCAATCTAGCCACAGATGTCGATACGTTTCCTTACAGTTTCCAGAAGAGGTCAAGGACATGAATTGGTGGCATGGCACATGGTATAAATTGTGTGTTGCATAAAGTATCCAAATACATCTTAAGAAAACCCAACACTTTGTCTTTTCTCTCAAAGCGTGTTTCCATGCACAGCAGATAGCTTAAAAATCACTGCTCTAAGACTTCTGATAAACTGTACCTTTTCAATCAGATGCATAATTGTAGTAGCACTGTTATTGCTTACGTTTCACACAGTTGTTAGCAACTGTAATTTTTCGTTAAATTCTTGAAATTCCTTTCTGAAAAAACAAATGCGATCGCACTCTGCATTCTCCTGGTTAACAGTGTCATTATCACACGCACATCCTCAAACAATTAGCTAAATTCCATTGTCTGAATATCTTCGTTTTTGTGTGATGCATTCACAAACTTGTTCAGTCTTCTGCCTGCTCAATGAAAAAGTTTTTATAGAAACTACCATAAACGATACATAATTGTAAATGGCTTTAAAAAGCCATATGGAAGGATGAATAATCTTCCTTTTTGTTTCCATCTTTCCAAAATATTCTTTCGCTTTTGCTTTTGCAATACCTTTTGCACTCGCTTTGGTCAAAATTGTTGTTGGCCATTTGCCAGTTTGGAATGTCCTACAAAATGAATTGCTTCTTTTGTAAATAAGAAAAAGTTTGGGAAATAGTGCTTTGAAATACTGTGCTGGAGTTACAGCTGGCTGATAGCACTTTCTGTGGGGGCAAAGAAAGGCAGTGAGTTTATTGTCTGTTCATCATGTATAAATCATGATCCAGGTAATATTTTGCGCTTGGCTTCACATCTACTAGTGGCTATAGTTTGGAGCATCACAAATATTCTTTCAGGAAAAAACCGCATATTTCCTGTGTCATGATGGCATTTCAATTTGGTCACTTTTCAATGACCCTAGTACCCAATAGAAACTGGGACACATCTTTAGCCACCAGTTTCTTGGCTGACACTTAATAAAGACGCCATGATTTTCAAGTGAATGAGTTTACCCATTTTTATTGGCTTCCTTTTCATACTTTCTACTTTAAGAAGTTAATTTATTCTTCTTACAATTTAAATGCCAAGTTTTCTAATATTATTCTTGCAAGGTAACTGAATTTGGCCAGTCTTCATCTTCCTTCTTTCCCATATTACCTTATGCTTTTCAGGAAAAAAAATCTTTAAATGGCACAACAAGAACAAATATCAGAGTTGAAGATCATTTTTAAACCAAAGTGGTTGTCAAAATTAGTCCAATAATGCACTGCAGCTCAATTCACTTATAAGATAAATTATCATATAAATAATAATGTTTTTAATTTCTTGCAAACTTAGAAATGACAGTGAGAGCACACTCGGAGGAAATTATAAAGCTCACATTTAAAAGAGAAAGAGTTTTCTATTTTTGCCCATTGAAATGCAGTGAAATTATATATGTGTATACACTATGAATCACTACATAGGATTATTAAAATAACTTTCCTTTCAATGATTTTCTTTCCAAATACCATTCTTGAATCATATATCTTAATTTAATATTCAAAATAATGAGAACAGAGTGAAAAAAGTTTATTGAAAAAATGGTCTATTTAAGACAGAACTGGACTGATGGTCAATTAAAACTGTGTCTCCACACTCTAGAGAAGGAAGCCTTCCTACACTGCTGGTCAGAATGCAAATTGGTATAGGCACTATGGAGAAGAGTAGGAGGTTCCTTTAAGAACTGAAAACAGAGCTACCATATTACCCTGCAATCCCACTCCTGGGCATATATCCAGAGAAAAACATGATCTAAAAGGATACATCTACCCTAATGTTCATTGCAGGATTGTTTACAATAGCCAAGGCAGGGGAGGAACCTAAATGTCCATCAACAGAGGAATGGACAAGGAAGATGTGATACATATATACAATGGAATATTACACAACCATTAAAAAGAAGGAAATAATGCCATTGCAGAAACATGGATGTACCTAAAGACTGTCATACTGAGTGAAGTAAAACAGACAGAGAAGGTGAAGTGCCATATGACATCCTTCATATGTGTACCCTAAAAATAAGTGATGCAACTGAAATTACTTATAAAACAGGAGACTCAGAGACTTAGAAATAGTTGCTGGAGGTGGGGAAGAATGGGTGGATGGGATAGCTAGGGAGTCTGGGATGGACATGTACACACTGAACATTTCAAATGGATAACGAACAAGGACCTACTATATAGTACATGTTCAAGATTAAGTGGCAGCCCGGATGGGAGGGGAGTTTGGGGGAGAATGTATACACGTATATGCAAGGCTGAGACCCTTCGCTGCTCACCTGAAACCATCACAACAGTGTTAATCAGCTATACCAATGCAAAATAAAAAGTTAAAAAACAAAAACTGTATCTCCACACTTTAATTCAGGATGTGGATTGTTTTTTTTAACCTCTGTAAAGTAGCTGAAATAAGATATATTATGCCAACATATCTGGGCAGGAAATTGCCACTAGGTATGAGCAAGAGACATCCAATCTCTCCATTCTGATGAAAATGCGACCAATCATATCTATGCTGAGAAAAAGGCAAACATACCAAAGACTCAAAAAGTTAGAAAAATGCCATGAAAAATCCAGCTCTGTGCAACCCATGAGAGGACACGACCAATCAATGAATAAGATGTAAAACAGCATCAAGCCATGTAGACTTTAAGTCTCTCTGTCACAGAATTATTCATATCCAAAAATTTTAAAAAATAAGTTTAAATGTTTTAATTCAGAAATTTATATATATATATATATGTATGTATGTATAAAACATCTTGGCTCCCTTAGTACATTGAAAAGAAAAACTTGAGCTACTCAAAATCAATATATAAATTTATGAAATAATACAAATGCTCCACAGTGCATTTAGCCAAATCTTAGCCACGTCAGGAACAAAAATAACATTATGAGAACCTGTTGGATAAGGACGTGAAGATGCTTCATCCTTCCATTTATTGCTGTTATTGTTGTTCAATTCTTTGTAACCCCCGTGGACTGCAGCATGTCAGGCTTCCCTGTCCTTCACTGTCTTTTGGATTTGGTCAAACTCATGTCCATTGATTCAGTGATGCCATCCAACCATCTCATCCTCTATTGCCCTCTTTGCTTTTGCCTTCAATCTTTCCCAGCATCAGGGACTTTTCCAATGAGTCGGTTCTTCATATCAGGTGGCCAAAGTATTGGAGCTTTAGCTTCAGCATCAGTCCTTCCAATGAATATCCAAGCTTGATTTCCTTTAGGATTGACTATATACCACATAAACCTGTCAGATCTCAAATATCACAGATTGCATCTCAAATGATGTTTCCTCTGAAAGCCAAGTTTCAGCTTGGGAATGACCTCACTTTAAAGACCAAAGCCCAATTTCCAGAATCTTAGGGTTAAACAGGGAATCTGAAGAACACATCTTTAGTGAAAATTTAAACTGAGGTCGGCATTTACTGATGTCTCTACAAACAAAACACTATCTTGAAGAACCTTATAATAATCAACTCTTAGGCTTTACTGCCTTGTGAGAGAGAGAGAGTGCATGGGTGTGTGCACATGCATTTGTGTTAATGCAAGTATTTTCTACACAGAAACCTGGCCACCAAACTCTTTCTTTAGTTGCTGGTGTATTTGTGTTTTCATATGTGCACGGGACGCATTTCTGCAGTTGTGAACAACTACATTTGATTAAAATCTGTCAGATTTATCTTTTTAGCAGGAGAAAAGAAATATGTGTTTCTCCAGAAAGGAAATCAATGTGTCTTTATGATAGATGCAGAGTGGAAGGCTGGATACTGTCACTTTAAGTGATGAAGCAGAAAGACAGGGTAGCTCGGTAGCTATCACACACTGGCTGCTGACATAGTTGTTGGGAGGCAAAGCCCTGTTTAAATCTTATAATCGTTGTTTATAGGATAGGCTTACAGTCACTGACCTAATAGTTGTTACTCCACCTTGTTAAGTTACCAAGTCTAGCATCTGAGGTGTCCACAGTTTACTTTGTTTAAATTCTCTTAGCAATATCTTTGGACCAGAGCTCTGCTCTGTTCCTCTTCGGAGAAAAGAGTTCTCCCCTCCCCATAGGAAGGCACCAGGTCTGCAAGGGAGGATAACTGTAGCACAGAATCCTCTATCTGAAGAAAACAGAAAACAGAAACCTACAAAGCAGCTCCCAGGCTATGCCAGAGACACATAAAGGAGAAAGCATCCTCAAGAGGCCATAATGGGAGACTGCTTCCTGGCAAAAATATGTCCAGAGATCTCCTCCTTCCGCTTGAGACCCACTCTCCTCCCCCAGGACCCCAAGGACCTCCAGACAGAGCTGTGCTGGAGAGCAAAGAAACTTCTGCCCAGGCGTTGTGAGTTTAGAAAGTCCTCTTTCAGAGATGCTACAGCCAGGAGGCACTTACCCAATCAAGATTGCTTGAGAAGGTCACAGTGAGCAGGGAAGACTTTACAGGGTGAATATTAGTTCTTTGTGGCTGCAACCAGCAAAACCACCCTAATGGGCTTGTAAAGGAATGTCAGGGTCTATGAACTCATGTGTCAGCTAAAATTACTGTCTCTCTTGTCTCATGAATGACATCTGTCAATGAAGTATTTGAAGTGTTTATTTGTAGTCAATTTCCATAATATATATTATATATAAAACATATTTATATATGTATATTTATATAGAATACATAAACTATTATATATTATACAAACATTTCAAATATTTTATATATATTATATATTTATATATAATGAAAAACCATAGCCTTGACTAGACGGACCTTAGTCGGCAAAGTAATGTCTCTGCTTTTGAATATACTATCTAGGTTGGTCATAAATTTTCTTCCAAGGAGTAAGCGTCTTTTAATTTCATGGCGGCAGTCACCATCTGCAGTGATTTTGGAGCCCAAAAACAGTCTGACATTGTTTCTACTGTTTCCCCATCTATTTCCCATGAAGTGATGGGGCCAGATGCCATGATCTTTAAGCCAACTTTTTCACTCTCCTCTTTCACTTTCAACAAGAAGCTTTTTAGCTTCTTTTCACTTTCTGCCATAAGGGTGGTGTCATCTGCATATCTGAGGTTATTGATATTTCTCCCACCAATCTTGATTCCAGCTTGTGTTTCTTCCAGTCCAGCATTTCTCATGATGTACTCTGCATAGAAGTAAATAAGCAGGGTGACAATATACAGCCTTGACGTACTCCTTTTCCTATTTGGAACCAGTCTGTTGTTCCATGTCCAGTTCTAACTGTTGCTTCCTGACCTGCATACATACAGGTTTCTGAAGAGACAGGTCAGGTGGTCTGGTATTCCCATCTCTTGAAGAATTTTCCACAGGTTACTGTATATTGATATTTCTCCCAGCAATCTTGATTCCAGCCTGTGCTTCTTCTAGCCCAGCATTTCTCATGATGTACTCTGCATAGAAGTAAATAAGCAGGGTGACAATATACAGCCTTGATGTAATGTTTTTCCTATTTGGAACCAGTCTGTTGTTCCATGTTCAGTTCTAACTGTTGCTTCCTGACCTGCATACATACAGGTTTCTGAAGAGACAGGTCAGGTGGTCTGGTATTCCCATCTCTTGAAGAATTTTCCACAGGTTACTGTGATCCACACATCAAAGGCTTTGGCATAGTCAATAAAGCAGAAATAGATGTTTTCCTGGAACTCTCTTGCTTTTTTGATCATCTAGCAGATGTTGGCATTTTGAGCTCTGGTTCCTCTTGACAATTAGCAATATTAAAATTAAAATCTTATTATTTTGGTCCAGTATCAGGATTTTATAAAAGGAAGTGACCCTGACATAAAAATACATGAAAATCTATAAAGATATCCCTAGAGTGGAGAACTCTTTGATGTAAATGAAGGGAAACTTTTTTTTTGTTTATCCATGGCTAAGCTGACATGCTCAGTTTTCTGCAAATGAAAACACAATTTACCTTTTTAATCTGTTCTTATTTGTTTTTCTTTTTCTATTTGCTTAATGCAGAATCTGAGGTGATAAAATTAAGATTTTCACATCTTCTAATACAACTATTTAGTGATACATTCCCCCCAAAATATTGCTTATAGGGTATCAACACACATTTTTATATATAATTTTTCATTTTCATTCATTTTATAATAGACTGTAATTTCACTTTTGATTTATATTTTGACTTGTGACGTTTTTAGAAGTGCATCATTCATTTTCTAAGCATGTGGGGATGCCCAAAAAGTTTCTGATATTGAATACTAATGTAAATCCATTCAGGTCAGAGAACATATTTCTTTGGAAATGTGGTGCTTTTAAGTTTAATGAGATTTATGTCCAAAGTTTGTTCTATCATGGTCAATGTTTTGTATACACTTGAAAAAATGTATATCTGTTGTTTTATGATGGAGTGTTTTATTAATGTCATTAGGTCAGGCTGATTGATAGTATTGCTCAAATTGTTAACATCTTTATTGTATATTTGCTCTATCAACCATTAAGAAAGTATTGAAATGTATGATGATAAATGTGAATTTGTCTATTTTTCTGTATGGTTCTATAAGTTTTCCTGTCATGTTATTGAAGTACTATTAAGTACATACTAATAGCATGGACTTCCATGGTGGCTCAGACAGTAAATTGTCTGCCCATAAGGCCAGAGACCCAGGTTCATCCCTGAGTCGCAAAGATCGCCTGGAGAAGGAACGGCAACCCACTTCAGTACTCTTGCCTGGAGAATCCCATGGATGAAGCAGTCTGGTGGGCTACAGTCCATGGGGTCTCAAAGAGTCAGACATGACTGATTGACTTCACTTTCACTTTCTAAGTACATAAGGTTTAGGACTGGCATGCACTCTTGATTAATTAACCTCTTTATAATTGGGGAATGACTATCCCTGGTTATACATTTTGCTCTGAAATCACCTTTACCTAATTTTAGGAGATATACTCCAGGTTTTTGATTACTCTAAAAATGTTCCATTTGTTTTTATTCATGAAATGAATTTTTTGTAGGCAGTTTTGTAGTCAGGTGTTGCTTTTTTCCGCAGCTCTATTAGTTGGGCTATTTAGATCATGTTACATTTTAAAAATTTTGGTATTATTTAAAGATTAAATCTAGCATCTTATTATTACTTTTCTATTTATTCCACTCAGTCTTTGTTATTAATTTTTCTGTTTTTTTTTAATTTACTGAATCTCTAAAAAATGAATTTATTTTATCCACTTTAATTATTTAGCATCTATAATTGTCTGATGTGCTATTTTACTGGAGAATTTTTGGTTCATATTATACAGTCATCTTTTTGTATCCTCTTGAGGACCTGTTTCCAATACTCCCATAGTCATCTAAGTCCCTTATATAAAATGGAATAGTACAATCAGTGTTCTGTATCTGTGGCTTCCACATCCAGATTAACCAACTGCAGATTGAATACTATTTAATTTAGTCTACTTTCAAGTTGTGTTATAACACTTCCTATATAGTATAAAACTTTTATAATTGTATCCTTTCATTCCCCCCTTGCTATGTACTATTACTTAATTTTTAAACACGTTTTTAATTTCATGTACCATATTACATTGCTGCTGTGTTATAATCAGAAGTGATAAACTTAATTACATGAATAATAGTTCAATAATAATAATCATATGTCTTTACTCACATACCATTTCTATTGCTCTTCATTCCCTCTCAGTTTAGTTCAGTCACTCAGTCATGCCCAACTCTTTGCGACCCCATGAACCTCAGCACACCAGGCCTCCCTGTCCATCACCAACTCCTGGAGTCCACCCAAACCCATGTCCATTGTGTTGGTGATGCCATCCAACCATCTCATCCTCTGTTGTCCCCTTCTCCTCCTGCCCTCAATCTTTCCCAGCATCAGGGTCTTTCCCAATGAGTCAGCTCTCCGCATCAGGTGGCCAAAGTATTGGAGTTTCAGCTTCAACATCAGTCCTTCCCAGGGACACCCAGGGCTAATCTTCTTTCGGATGGACTGGTTGGATCTCTTTGCAGTCCAAGGGACTCTCAAGTGGTTTCTCCAACACCATAGTTCAAAAAGCATCAATTCTTTGGCACTCAGCTTTCTTTATAGTCCAACTCTCACATTGATCCATGACTACTGGAAAAACCATAGCCTTGACTAGATGTACCTTTGTTGGCAAAGTAATGTCTCTGCTTTTTAATATGCTGTTTAGGCTTGTCATAACTTTCCTTCCAAGGAGTAAGCGTCTTTTAATTTCATGGCTGCAGTCACCATCTGCAGTGATTTTGGAGCCCAGAAAATCATTGCTTCTAATAGAGCCTTATTTCTGTCTACTTTCATAATCCTTCTACCTCAAATTCTTTTCAATTTTTGTAGTGTGGCTCTCTTATTGATTAATTCTTTCAAGTTGTATAAAATAATCTTAACATTCATTTTCAAAAGGTATTTTGCTGAGTATAGCCTTCTACATTGACAGCAATTTTTTTCTTTCAGTGCTATACAGATGTTATATTCTCATCTCACTTACACTGTTTATTGAATATTGTTGAATAACATTGAATATTGTTATATTTTCACTTCTCATTGACATTCTTACCAGCATGAAGTTTGATGATATCCTTACATTTATGCTTCTATACATACACTTTTCTGGTTGATTTTTAAATTTTTTTCATATCTCTGATTTTGAAAAATTGGATTTTGATGCACCATAATGCAGGTTTTTCAGATATTTTCCTTCACTTTCATTAAGGAGCTTGCATCTGTGAGTTATGCATTTCATCATATTGAGCATATATCTGACCATTATTTCTGCATATTTCATTTCTGTGTTTGTTTTTCTTCTGTATAGACTCCACTTGCTTGTATTAGGTGATAGGAATTTGTCCTGAAACTCACTATTTTTTTTTAAATTATCTTCATCTGTTTAGACACATTCTGTTACTATGTCTTCAGGTTCACTAATGCTTTTTTCTGAACTGATCATTTGCCATTAATATATCATACAATAAAATTTTCATCTCACATATTGTAGGCCTTATTTGGATCATTTTTTGCACCTTCCATTTGTCTCTACTTAAAATTTTTAAAATATTAAATACAGTCATAATAAATCTTTCCATGTTTTTCTCTGTTAATACTAAAATATATTTCAGTTCTGACTCTCTCTATATTATTTATCTTCCATTATAAGTATTTTTCTTCTTGCATGCTTAGTAATTTATATTTTAGCAATCACTAATTTTCCAGTACTTTGGCCACCTCATGCAAAGAGATGACTTATTGGAAAGGACTCTGATGATGGGAGGGATTGGGAACAGGAGTAAAAGGGGATGACAGAGGATGAGATGGCTGGATGGCATCACCAACTCGATGGACGTGAGTCTGAGTGAACTCCGGGAGTTGGTGATGGATGAGGAGGCCTGGCGTACTGCGATTCATGGGGTCGCAAAGAGATGAACACGGCTGAGGACTGAACTGAACTGAACTGAATTTTCTTTTCTTTGGTGCTGGATATTTCTGGACTTCTGTAAATATACTTGATCTTTGTCTGGGATTCCTTTAAGTTAATTAGAAACAGTTCAATCCTTGGAATCTTGTTTTGGAAGTTTATTAAGTAATATTAGAGCAGTGCTCAGCTTAAGTTTACATATTCTGCATTTATCACCCAGGACCTTCTGTGTATTCTACCTAATTCTCTTTTAATCTCGAGGCTTTGTATTTTGGCTATTGAGTATTGACTATGTTTCTGGGCACCTATGAATTTCAGGCACTCTCAGTTCAGTTAGGTTCAGTTCAGTTGCTCAGTCGTGTCCATTTTCTTTGGTGCTGGATATTTCTGGACTTCTGTAAATATACTTGATCTTTGTCTGGGATTCCTTTAAGTTAATTAGAAACAGTTCAATCCTTGGAATCTTGTTTTGGAAGTTTATTAAGTAATATTAGAGCAGTGCTCAGCTTAAGTTTACATATTCTGCATTTATCACCCAGGACCTTCTGTGTATTCTACCTAATTCTCTTTTAATCTCGAGGCTTTGTATTTTGGCTATTGAGTATTGACTATGTTTCTGGGCACCTATGAATTTCAGGCACTCTCAGTTCAGTTAGGTTCAGTTCAGTTGCTCAGTCGTGTCCGACTCTTTGCGACCCCATGAATCGCAGCACGCCAGGCCTCCCTGTCCATCACCAACTCCCGGAGTTCACTCAGACTCACGTCCATCGTGAGGCCATCCAGTCATCTCATCCTCTGTTGTCCCCTTCTCCTCCTGCCCTCAATCCCTCCCAGCATCAGGGTTTTTTCCAATGAGTCAATTCTTCGCATGAGGTGGCCAAAGTCCTGGAGTTTCAGCTTCAGCATCATTCCTTCCAAAGAAATCCCAGGGCTGATCTCCTTCAGAATGGACTGGTTGGATCTCCTTGCAGCCCAAGGGACTCTCAAGAGTCTTCTCCAACACCACAGTTCAAAAGCATCAATTCTTCTGCGCTCAGCCTTCTTCACAGTCCAACTCTCACATCCATACATGACCACTGGAAAAACCATAGCCTTGACTAGACGAACCTTTGTCAGGTACTCTAAGAACTTCTAATATCTCTAATATTTTCAATCTCAAGTAGTTTCTTTATATTTATGTATTAATCTGTATTCTGCACACTTGCAAAGTACTGTCTACAATTTTATCTCCATTCCAGCAGTGTATCCTGTGCATTCTAGTCACTTTGGTCTCAGCTTCATTTCTTCAACTTACCACAACTGAGCTCCCTGGGTTCTTTCTCTCTATTTGTCAGAACCTGAAAATTCATTCAAGTTAGTACAGTTGAGTAAGCTCAGTTCCCACCTAATTTACCTACTTAGTCTCATAGATTGAGATCCTTTTCGGCCTGCTATTTAGTATCTTTAGAACTACTGTTCTATTAATTTGGTTCATCTTTTGGTTGCTTCAGGCAGTAGAGTAAATCTAGTCCCCTTTGTCCTTCCTGGAACATTCTTACTAGTTTTTTTTTTTTTTTTAATTTACTTTTAAATGGAGGCTAATTACTTCTTTTAAACTATTTTTCTTTAAAATATATTGGTTCCTACAATGAAACAGAACATAAATACAATAAATAAGAGCATACTATGTCTCAAAGTACACTTTAACCAACAGAATATGACACTTTTCAAAGTAATGACTTTGAGAAAAGTATCTCTCACCTTTAAATTTATTTTTAATATATTTTAAATATTATAGTCTAGCCATGACAGAATATAAGATAGCTGAGTAAATTCAACTTACACCTAAAAAATATCCTAGGGTTACACATAGATTTTATTTTATTGACTAGGCAAAAAGTAGACAAGGGAATATTGTCCTTTGGTGAAAGTTATTACAGAAATGAAGTGCCATTAATAATATATGATGATATTTTTATATTTTTATCTTACTTTATGAACAACTTTAATATTTAACTTGTTTCTGTTTAATATTGCTTCAAAGTAAATAGGTTATATACAATGAAAAGGAAGCTAAAATATTTTAAGCCTGAAATAATCTATTGCAGAAATTTTAAAGATAGAACATTTTTGTAGTATCTATAATTTTTAGTTTGATATTTATTTGACTTTTCAAAGTGAGAATAAAGTAATAATTGGAAAGCACTTTCCCCTGATGATATGGAGAAATTACCTCTGCTTTTAGTATAGCAACAGGGAAACTAGTATCTTTTGAGTAGTGACAGCAGTAAGGAAGCTCATGAAGCAGATGACATTAGGCTTTGACCCCGTTTCATCATTTCTTGTCACTACACTTCTCATCACCTGCAGTTTTTGCTTTTTCCACTTTAGGTATCATGTGCTATAATTATAATGAGATTTTCCTTTACTTATAATTGCAGAGCCAAAGTATGGTCTCCAAAGAACAACTTAAAATTTCACTGACAACTATGCTTTGCAGAAAGGAAACTTATAGGCCAAAAGAGTAATACTGAAACATTAAAACTAGGGAAAATTAACCAAGGATAGAAGGGATTATTTTTAGTTGCATATTTTCTTGTATATATTCAAGTGAAGTATTGTCTGGGATTCAGTATTACTTCACACACAATGATATACAAATATGAGTCACATAATTACCTCTGTGATATCTTAAGGTTTTGTCATACAACTTACTGATAGTTATAAGAGAACTGAGAGTCAATAAGAGAATTGAATTCTCTTATTTAATGTAAATACAAGCCTATAAAATATTTTTCAATGAATTATTTTACATAGGAAAAAAATAATAGGATTTTTGTGTCCTGAAACTATAAATACCTGAGGATAAAATTTTATCTGGGGGATAAAATTCCTTTTCCAGATATATACTTATATATAATTTTTTTGTCTTAGAATCATTAAATTCCATATGCTTCTTGTAAAATATTCTGTTAGCAAATCAGAAGCTAATTAAGAAATTTGAAGTTATCTTAAAGTGGGGACCCCTTCTGAATATTAATATATTAAATGTGTAACTCATTCAGGGTATTAATTTACTAAACGTGTGATGTGCTAAATGTGTCTCACACAGAATTTTCCCTGTGGATATTTTATTTATAAATATATAGGTAAAATAAATGAGATACTTTCTGTATTTAGTCAAGGCTTTCTTATCACCTCTCCTGAAAACCCAACAAAAATTTTTTTAAAGAGGATAGAGAGATTATTACATACCCCTTAGGCACCCATGAACATGTGTTTTCATAGTTGAATTAACTGTCTCAGATACAGACCTCCAGCATCTCTTTCCTTTTTTTCCTTTGTTAATATATAGACAAGAAATATTGAATAGCAATCAATCTCAAAAGCTATACAGTGGTTGTTTTAGAATTCATATTGACATGATAAATTATTTTGCCATTGTTGTTTAAAAATGGCATACACCTTAGGAATCTAATCTAATTTCATTTAAGATAAATCTCAAGTTCTATTATTTCAAATATTATGTTCATCACATTTTTTAAATATTTAAGTGATAAAATATGCCCTGGAGGAAAACAACATTTTAAAGTTTAAGACAGAATAGGCTTCTGAAACAAAATAATGTTAATATTTTCCACATAAATTTATTATGAATAATGAATCATTTTCTTTGGAATTAAGGAGCTATAATGTAGTTCCACTTGTCTTCCTGGGTAACATTCTCTTCCTTTTTCTCTGCACCCTCAACCCCTTGGCTGTAAAGTGTCACCACCTAATATATTTTTATTTGTTAAGTCTAAAATCTAAAATAGTGCAAACTGAATTCATGATATCAGTGAAAGTTCAGGATCCATAAATACATTTAGATCTATTTTTTTCTAAGCTATAAATAACACTTTGTTTACCTACTAAATAAAAAGTGGTAAACAACAACCAGATGGCCTAATTTAATACAACCTGGATATTTTGGAGGTGGCTAAAATAAAGTTTGGGCTTCCCAGGTGGTTCAGTGGTAAAGAATCTGCCTGCCAAGCAGGAGATGTGGTTTTAATCCCTGGGTCAGAAAGATCCCTTGGAGAAGGAAATGGCAACCCACTTCAGTATTTTTGCCTGAAAAATTCCATGGACAGAGGAACTTGGTGGGCTACAGCCTATTGGGTCTCAATGAGTCAGACACAACTTAGTGACTAACTGACAAGAACAACATCAAAAAAATAAAGTTTTATTACATTTTAGTTACTCCTGCTAGGTTAAGATAGAAATCCATAATCAGCTCATAATACAAGGCATAGCCCTGACATAATCTTCTCACTCTGTGATGTTACTTTCAGAGTTGAGAGTAGGGTAGACACAGTATTTATGAATAAAACAGATGACTAGATTCCTGAGTTGGAAATAGTAACTCAGACACTAGTAGCAAAGCTCAGCAGCAGACAGTATTTTAGCTGCAGCTTACAACGTAGAATGCCACATCTTCATATGTCAATAATGTCAACAGTGAGGACACGCAAACACACACTTTATGATCCTCTCTAGAATCAATCCAGATTCAGAGATTTCCATACATTGAGAGATGCAATCCTCACCCAAATATATCCTTCACCCAAATATAATTTTCATAAACATTTTTTTTCTCCAGAAGCAGTTATGTCTCTGTGTGTTATTTCCATTCAAATTGTCATATCCATTTTCCATCTAGCAAACTGAATTCACCCTAAAATTAAGTTGACTATAAATCTTCCATTCAACCCATCATCTCTTATTCCCAAACTGATTTCTGCATTTTACTTAGTATCATTCTAATGCCTAAAGCAAAAATCACAAATAATTTTTTAATTCTACCATCTCTTTCCCCCCATAATAAACAGACAGATGTATTGTACAGTTCTCTAGAAATCAATAACAAAACAGCAATGGGAAAATTCACAAATAAATGGAAATTAAACAACATACAAATGTATAATCATTGGGTCAAAAATAAAATAAAGAAATTAGAAAATATTTCAATACAAGTGAAATAATTCCACCACATACTAAAACTTACAGGATACAATAAGGGCAGTATTGAGCAGAAAATATATGGTGACAAACACCTACATTAAGAAAAAGAAATAATTCAAATAACCTAACTTTATACTTCAAGGAGTTGGAAAACAAAGAACAAACAAAGCCCAAAGTTAGCAGAAGAAAGTAAACAACAAAAATTATGATATAAAGAAATGAAATAGAGAACGTAAACACAGTTTTAAAAGATCAACAAAATTAAGAGATGGTTTTCGAGCAGATAAACAAATCCGACAAGCTCTTAGCTAGACTAACCAAGAAAAAAAGCAAACTAGAATAGATAAAATATAAAATGAAAGAGGAGACATTACAACTGAAACCACAGAAGCTTCAGAAAGACTATAATTCATATTAAATTATGAACAACAATGGCACCCCACTCCAGTACTCTTGCCTGGAAAATCCCATGGACGGAGGAGCCTGGTGGGCTGCAGTCCATGGGGTCACGAAGAGTCGGACATGGCTGAGTGACTTCACTTTCAATTTTCACTTTCATGCACTAGAGAAGGAAATGGCAACCCACTCCAGTGTTCTTGCCTGGAGAATCCCAGGGATGGGGGAGCCTGGTGGGCTGCCGTCTATGGGGTCGCACAGAGTCAGACACAACTGAAGCAACGCAGCAGCAGCAGCAGCATACACTAATTGGACAACCTAGAAAAATAAATTTCTAAACATACAAGCCAGAAGACTGACTCAAGAAGCAGAAAACTTGAACAGATCAACAACAAATAAGAAGACTGAATCATTTATCAAAAGTCTCCAAAAAATGGAAGTCCAAGATTAAATGACTTCACAGGTGCATTCTACCAAACATTTCAATAATGAATGTCAGTTCTCTTAAACTATTCAAAAACAGAGGAGAAAAGAATACTTCCAAACTAATTTTATTTAGCCAGCATCACTCTGACAAAAGACATCACAAGGAAAGAAAACTATAGGCCAATATCCTAATAAACATGGATGTAAAAATCCTCAACCAAATATTAGCAAACCAACTTCAACAGCATGTTTAAGCCCCACAAGGTACATTATGCACTGTAATGTACACATGTATCTGTACCATTACCACAACCATACACCATAACCAAGGATTGATCCCTGCGATGCAAGGATGGTTCAACATGTGAAGATCAATAACTGTGATAAGCCACAAAACAGAAGAAAAGATTACCTTATTAGATGTAGAAAAAAAAATGTGGCAAAATTAAAAACCCATTCATGACAATAATTCTCAACATATTATGTACAGAAAGAACTAGTCTCAAAGCAATGAGGGCCATATGTAAAAATCTGGCAATCAGTGTCATACTCAATGGTGAAAAACTAAAATCATTTCCTCTAAGATCTGGAATATGGCAAGGATAACCACTCTGCCACATCTGTTCAATATAGTACTAGAAAGCCTAGCCAGAGCTGTTGGAGAAGAAAAATAAGTTAAAAGCATTGATTTTTTTTTCCCCCTCAGAATATCTTAATTCTATCAAACAGTCACTGACATAGACCAGGACCTTGGTACTTGAAAGTCAGAATACTGCAATGCCTTTAAACTGGTTCTCCCCTTGCCCATTTCTCAACTCTGAGTCTCTTCATTTTCCAGGATTAGACTTCTAAAATGCTATGATATTCACCTTCTGATTAAAAGATAACCTGTCTTAGTAACCATCATTTTGCAAAATAAAGGCCATAAGATTATGCATTCTATTTATGATATGGTATGCAATTATCTGTACTTGACATCTAATTTGTCTGCCAGTTTGTAACATGAGCTTTGCAATATGAGCAGCCAAAGTCAAACCAAAACAAATGAAATTCTTTATCATTCCTGAATACATTTTGTAAATATCTTCTGCTCAATACCAGACAGAATGTAAATATATATTATTTATAGATATAACAGAAACAGACATGGAACAATGGACTGGTTCATAGTTGGGAAGGGACTACACTAAGGCTGTAGTGTCCCCTGATCATTTAATTTACATGCAGAGTACATCATGTGAAATGCCAGACTGGATGAATCACAAGCTGGAATCAAGATTGCCACAAGAAATATCAACAACCTGAGATATGCAGATGATATCACTTTAATGGCAGAAAGTGAAGAGGAACTCAAAAGTTTCTTGATGAAGGTGAAAGAGGAGAGTGAAAAAGCTGGCTTGAAATTCAACATCAAAAAATTAAGATCATGGCATCTAGTCCCATCACTTCATGCCAAATAGATGAGGGAAAGTGGAAATAGTGACAGAGTTTTTATTTTCTTGGGCTCCAAATTCACTGCAAGTGGTGACTACAGCCAAGAAATTAAGACACTCACTCCTTGGAAGAATAACTATGACATGCCTAGACAGTGTAATAAAAGGCAGAGACAACACTTTGCCAACAAAAATCCATATATCAAACTATGGTTTTCCCAGTAGTCATGTATGGGTGTGAGAGTTGGACCATAAAGAGGACTGAGCATCAAAGAATCAATAATTTTGAACTGTGGTGCTGGAGAACTCTTGAGAGTCCCTTGGACAGCAAGGAGATCAAACGTCAATCATAAAGGAAATTAATGCTAAATATTCACTGGAAGGATTGATGCTGGATCCCCAATAGATTGGCCACCTGATATAAAGAGCCAACTCATTGGAAAAATTGAGGCAAGAGAAGGGGGCAATAGAAGATGAGATAGTTGGATGTTATTACCGACTCAATGGACAGGAGTTTGAGCAACCTCCAGGAGACAGTGAAGGAAAGGGAATCTGGCGTGCTCCATTCCATGGGGCTGCAAACAGTCGGACACGACTTAACAACAGCAGTTGATATAACAAAATAGCATTTATATTAAAATGAAAGTTTGAAGATCAAAATTGAGTATTTATAATCTCCTATTATTCAAACTCATTTTGTGCCATAAGTATATTTTTTGAAGACTCTGCACTTAATGTGTAGACTGTCAGCTTCTAAAATTCTAAAAGAGAAATTGTGACAAATATTGTGTATGTTGTATCCAGTTTTTAAAACTGAATTGCAATGGGAAAATCATGTTCTTTTGAACTTCTTTGAAATGCACATACACCAGGTAATTTACATTTCTTTCTAAAGTTCTGTAATTCAACTTGCAACTTTTCCATGCTAAAAGATTAAGATAAAAATAGACATTTGAAGACTGAGTTACCCAGCATGTTTTGCAATAAATTACAGAATCTCTAAATTTCTGGATATATTTTCACATTAATGATGTTGAATATAAATATTCACTTCATATTCATAAATTCAATAACAATTTTGTTAATGAAATATTTGTTTAAATTATAAGCATCTCTATCAGTTAAAATATCATTTAGAATTCGTATTTTTATATTTTAAATATCAACTACATTCAGTTCAGTTCAGTCACTCAGTCGTGTGTGACT
>SJXQ01012703.1:0-21094 GCA_006408695.1 Aepyceros melampus | reverse complement strand
AGCTATTTGTAAGGCCTCCCCAGACAGCCATTTTGCTTTTTTGCATTTCTTTTCCATGGGGATGGTCTTGATCCCTGTCTCCTGTACAATGTCACGAACCTCATTCCATAGTTCATCAGGCACTCTATCTATCAGATCTAGACCCTTAAATCTATTTCTCACTTCCACTGTATAATCATAAGGGATTTGATTTAGGTCATACCTGAATGGTCTAGTGGTGTTGCCCACTTTCTTCAATTTAAGTCTGAATTTGGCAATAAGGAGTTCATGATCTGAGCCACAGTAAGTTCCCAGTCTTGTTTTTGCTAACTGTATAGAGCTTCTCCACCTTTGACTGCAAAGAATATAATTCATCTGATTTCAGTGTTGACCATCTGGTGATGTCCATGTGTAGTCTTCTCTTGTGTTGTTGGAAGAGGGTGTTTGCTATGATCAGTGCATTCTCTTGGCAAAACTCTATTAGCCTTTGCCCTGCTTCATTCCATACCCCAAGCCAAATTTGCCTGTTATTCCAGGTGTTTCTTGACTTCCTACTTTTGCATTCCAGTCCCCTATAATGAAAAGGACATCTTTTTTTGGGTGTTAGTTCTAGACGGTCTTGTAGGTCTTCATAAAACCGTTCAACTTCAGCTTCTTCAGCATTACTGGTTGGGGCATAGGCTTGGATTTCTGTGATATTGAATGGTTTACCTTGGAAACAAACAGAGATCATCCTGTCATTTTTGAGATTGCATTCAAGTACTGCATTTCAGACTCTTTTGTTGACCATGATGGCTACTCCATTCTTTCTTAGGGATTCATGCCAGCAGTAGTAGATATAATGGTCATCTGAGTTAAATTCACCCATTCCAGTTCATTTTAGTTCGCTGATTCCTCGAATGTCGACGTTTATTCTTGCCATCTCCTGTTTGACCACTTCCGATTTGCCTTGATTCATAGACCTGACATTCCAGGTTCCTATGCAATATTGCTCTTTACAGCATTGGACCTTCTATCACCAGTCACATCCACCACTGGGTATTGTTTTTGCTTTGGCTCCATCCCTTCATTCTTTCTGGAGTTATTTCTCCATTGATCTCCAGTAGCATATTGGGCACCTACCAACCCAGGGAGTTCCCCTTTCAGTATCCTATATTTTGCCTTTTCATAGTGTTCATTGGGTGAATCCAATATTAAGTATCACTTAAAAAACTCCAAAAGTATTGTCTCATTGTTCATGCAACAACTGATTCCCTAGATAATAGTAATTATGAAAAATGAAGTACCAAATTCTATAAAGTGTGTTCTTGAGAAATAAATGAATGGATTTCTCTTTATAACAAACAAGAACACAGATTCTTTAAAATAGGTTATTTAATAAGATTTCCTTAAAAACTAGTTTATTCATACATTTTTGAAGCATATAAAGAACCTTATCAATCAGACCAACCCTATGAAATTATAGTTATAAATTCTATATAACTATAGCTATATAGTTTTTGTTGCAGATTTTTTTTTCCCTTCAGTGAGGATTTTTAAGGTACTTTGGATTATTATCTAGGAAATCTTCCTCCTCAGCTGACTCACATACAAGCAAAATAACAATTAATGGGTTTTGACACAGAAGTAGGAAAGTGTTGTTGCTACAACTCTGCCTTGTAAGTTTAGAAATCTACACTAAAAGGTTTCACCAGAAAGATCTGATCATTACACATCATCTAGGGCAGTGAATCCCAAGGTTCCTTTGATTGATTTCTGCAGTTTATCTCAAGTAAAACCCAAGAACAGTGCCTCCTGCATAGATGATACTTCACTTAATGTGTGTTGAGGATATGAATAATCCAAGGATTTCCCCACCCTATGCCTTCCTCATGTGTCATATCTGGGAGCAATCATAAGAGATCTGGGATAGGTCTTAGACACCTCTTGTTTTGATATGCTAAGTAATGTTAAATGCTCAAGTGAGAGAAATGTTGTAGTTCATGAGAAAAAGTTGGGAGATGATGTAGTGAAGTTCCTGAAAAGATGGTGTAAGAACTGGCTTTAAACAGGAGGAACACCTATTTCCACTGGGTAGTTGGATGGAGGTAAACCTTGACCTACTGGCAGGTTTTGTTGTGGGAAGGGACAATGCAGAAAAGAGAGTTGAGGTGGGATTCAGCTGATAATTTTTATCGTGACATATAAAGCTAGCTCATTCTTCTAAAAAATTGTTCAGCTTTGTTGTCGTTCAGTTGCTAAGTCATGTCCAACTCTTTGTGAACTGCAGCACACCAGGCTTCCCTGTGCTTCACTGTCTCCTGGAGTTTGCTCAAACTCATGTTCATTGAGCCGGTGATGCCACCCAACCATCTCATCCTCTGTCATCCCTTTCTCCTCCCGCCCTCAATCTTTCCTAGCATCAGGGTCTTTTTCAATGAGTCAACAGTTCACATCAAGTACTGAAACTTCAGCTTTGGTATCATTCCTTCTAATAAACATTCAGAGTTGACTTTCTTTTGGATTGACTTATTTGATCTCTCTGCAGTCCTCCTTTCTTGATGTATAATTGACAAAATTGTATATGCTTAAAGTGTACACTGTGATATATATATATATACATCAAAACATCATATATATATACAATGAGTACTACAATCAAGCCAACTTATTTATCATCTCTTACAGTCACCATTGTGTGTGTGTGTGTGTGTGTGTGGTAAAAATACTTTAAGATCTACTCCTCACCAGATTTTGAGTATACAATATACTGTTATTTACTGTAGTCACCATGCTATGCATTAAATCTCCAGAACTTTATTCATTTTAAAACAAAGTTTGTACTCTTTGACTAACATCTCTCTCCATTAACCTCTCACCTTCCTATCCCCTGGTAACCACCCATATACTCTTTGTTTCTGGAAGTTTACCCTTTTCGATTCCTCATGTAAATAAGATCGTGCAGTATTTGTCTTTCTCTGTCTGGCTTGTTTCACTTATCATAATGTTCTCCATGTTCATCCATGCTGTCATTGTCACATGTGGCAGGATTTCCTTTTTTTTTAAGGGTGAATAATATTCCATTGTGTGTGTACATGTGTGAGTGTGTGTACACACACATATAAATACACATATATGTATAACATTTTCCTTACTCATTCATCTATGAACAAACACTTTAAACATTTCTGTATTTTGATTATTTGAAAAATGCTGCAGGAATACTGGAATGCAGCTCCCATGGGAATGCACTCTCTGGGATAGTTACTTCATTTCCTTTGGATATATACCCAGAAGTGGGATTATTGGATCATATGGTAGTTCTGTTTTTAATTTTTTGAGAAACTTCCATATGGTTTTCCATAATGGCTATACCAATTTACATTGCCACCATAGCATACTAAGGTTGCTTTTTCTTCACATTCTTAACAACTGATAATGAAGAAAGACGAAGTGATACAATTACTTAAGAATAGTGGAAAATATTTTAAACAGACTAAAAATAGATTGGGGCATGATTTTCAAGTATTATGAATAACAGTATAAAGACTTTGAATTTCTATAACCAAGAATGAGTCATTTCACTTGAGATCTGAATATCAGCTGTGAGATTTGCAATTAATAAATCACTGATGATCTCGACAACCATTTTAATATGGGTGAAATTTAAGTTGTAATAGATTGAGAAGTAATAGAATGAAAAAAAAAATGAGGTGAATTCAGGAAGTGAGGCCTAAATCTATGCAAAACTATGTGATCTAGAATTTCCACTCCTGGGATATAACCTGAAGTCTTTGAGAATTTGGTGTACCTCTCCTTTAATCTCCCCATTCAGGTCCATACCCCTGGCGTATACTCAGGAAGATCATTAGCCAAATGGAAAAAGAAAATCAATTTTATTAATCTGTGCAAGCATAATATGAGGGACGATATGGGACTGGGAACAGGCCAAATGAGGCCTCCTTTCCTTACACTGAATGTTTGTTTGAGGACCTGCATGTTCTGCAGGGCGCTGAGGATGGGAGAGGGGAGGTGCGGAGGGTTAAATAAAGTAAGCGGCCGTGATAAAGTGAGAACCAGCCAGAGACAGAGAAGGAGTCCCTGGATTTCCAAACAACCTCTTACCAAACAGGGTCACGGAAAGGACTTAACGAAGGGTCGGGGCTGGCTTCTAGAAGCCTGGGAATCATGGAAGTTGTGCCAGAGGACTAACAGCTTCCGGAAGACGAGAATTACACATATTTTGTTTACTCAAATCAATACCTGACACAATGACTATTCACTGAATGAATGAAAAAAAAAAAGTGTCAAAATAGCTATTTCAAGATGCCCCACTTTGACCAAGGAGATGGGAAATATAGTCGATGCTGGTAATGAACAGAGATGGATGGGTATAGCTGAAGCAATTACTTTCAGTTGCCTTTCATTACAGGTATGACAGCATCTGTTCTGATTGGCCAATGCCTATATTCTGGAGGTTAGTAAATATTTGACACTGTTCTCCTGGGTAAAGGTTTAGGGGGGAAGTTAAACTTAGAGGGAAAAATGTCACCTTTTCATCATCAATATCTCAATTTTTTATTAACATGAATTATCAAATTTGTTATACATTATTTCTATAGTGATAGTGATATTTAATGTTTTTGAATATTGCTTATCATAAACTGCTCATTCCCAATATTCAGAAAAGATTATTTTTTAATTTTGAAATACAAATTTTAAATAAAAGTAAGGATCATATATACATAAATTTGAGAGATATTTGTATAAAACCATTTACATTTAGAAATGTTCAAGATACATATTAATCAAGATGTATGTTATTCTAGACAATTTATCCTTTCTGCTACATTTTAAAAAATTCTTCAAAGAATGCCTTGATATGTTCTCCATAACTCGTAGAGGAGGAGACCTAAATTCATGTTATATTGTCATTTATTCAACATATATTTTGAGCATTTACTCTGTCCTGCATTGCTAGATGTGGAATTTTCCAGGCAAGAATACTGGAGTGGAGTGCCATTCCCTTCTGCAGGGGATCTTCCTGACCCAGAGATGGAACCTATGTTTCTTACGTCTCCTGCATTAGCAAGCGTAGTCTTTACCACTAGCACCACCTGGAAAGCCCAATTGCTAGGTATGGAGGATACAGTGGTAGCAAATGCCAGTGTGTTCTCATGAGTTCAGATGATTATGTTATCAGTTCTTTTTGAACTGGAGAATTATCAATAATTTTTGAACTGGAGAAAAGAAGCCCGATCTAACTTCTGCCTCAAGGAAGGTTGACCTTGGAAGATGACAAGAGAACTGGGAAATAAGGGGTAAACAAGAGTGCAGGGAACAACAGTCCAAGTGAAGGAATAATCTTTGCAAAGACTTTTTGACAGAAAGAATTGTGGTGCTCGCCTTGACTGATGCTCCCCACCCCTGCAGGTTCTACAAATGGTGACCAGTGGCCACCTTTCATGGCTGACACAATGGTTCTGCAGGTATGAGCCAGAGGAACAACAGGACTGCAAGGAAATATTGGAATGGACAGACAAAAGTAGACCCATGTTGGGTTTAAAAATAATTCATAAGAGCTATTGAATATTTCACCCACTCCAGTGTTCTTGCCTGGAGAATCCCAGGGACGGGGGAGCCTGGTGGGCTGCCGTCTATGGGGTCACACAGAGTCAGACACGACTGAAGTGACTTAGCAATAGCAATAGCAATTGAACATTTCAGAACTTTAAATTATTAAGTCACATAGATTTAGAAAATGGTTCTAACTGCAGTGTGGCAATAGAGTGGAGTTAGAACAGAGTGAAATCAGAGACAGTAAGAAAGCAGTTGTCCAGCTAATAGACTCTGGTGACAATGAAGGTCGACACAGCCCGATGGAATTATTCAATACAAGCAGAGAATTGTCCTTACACTGTTTAATCACACTTCCCATCTAATGTTTAACTCTTCTCTGCAATCACTACCAGATTGCTATATACCTCTCCTCTTGAACACCTTCCGATATTGATCTAAAACAAAATCATATGTATGCTAGTATAACTGAGCAATAAAGTACATAGACTGGATTCAGACTATTTGGTTTCAAATCTGCTATCACTTTGCTTGACCATGGGAAAATTTATTCATCTATGCTTCGATTTCCTCATTGGTAACATAGTAGTAATAGTACCTACTTCAGATAGTTGTGATAATTTACTAAGATAATGTATTTTTAGCATTCAGCACACATCATTGCAGTAAGAGCTCAAGAATTAGATTTTTATACCAATAGATAATGAATTTGATTTATAAAGCTATAAAACAAACACCTGAGTCATTTTAGTATCATAGTCTTTCATGATCATTTTAAGAGAAAGTGAATATTTTACAGTGTATTATATTGGAATATTTCTTTTCAGACATTAAAACCAAGGTCTTTTCTTTCATTAAAAAAACATCTGTACGATTTTTTATTACCGTGTCCTTGGCATAAATTGTTGGCACTGGAATATGTACTTGTATGGCAAAGAACCTGTCTTAACTCTGGATAATTAACACATTAACATATCCTTGAAAGTTAATTGTATTAATTGTATTTAAAATTCTTTCATCTCTAAAACAGAATGTGAAATGAATATAACTTTAGCTACAGTGAGAAATAAAAGTTACAACCTTATGATAGTAAGACTATGGAGCTGATTAATTCTTTAGAATACTTGAGTATTTATAAAGTGGGAGCCATAGATAAGATGTTGCCCAGTTCAACTGTTGTGGTATGAAATGTATTCACTTTTTATTGAAGCAACATGTTTATTATTATTACATTATAGTTTTTGCCAAGGGCTAAAAAACTTGTGCATCATGCTAGCGACACACATTCCTTCATCCTCTCTCTTTAACTTTTATACATTTTAAGGACCTTGGCATGACAAAAGTGATGGTAATCATTATTGGAAAAGCCAATTCAATTATCCTCACCATTGAAAGTGAACATATAGGTGTTTCAAGGTGTCCTTTAAGATAGTGCAAAATGTTGTACATATATGTTTCTCAATTTCATGAAACTAAATTTAGACACAATCTAGTATTTTATATTTACTGTTGATTACTCTTTTACTTTTTATTACTAAAGGAAATAAAATTTCTGGCTATATTATTGTTGATTAATGTTATAATTATTATTCATGGCTGTTTGCTTGCTATGAACAGATTATGCCTAATGCTCCTTTAACAAGCCAAAAGATGATTTAACAATAACTGACAATACAGTGTATAAATTGAAAAGTTAACAAATGCAGAGGTTTAATTTCCTATAATTTATATAATTTATTCAAGTTTTTCACAAGAATTTAGTATATGACTATTGAATGACTTTATGAAATATCTTCCAGTAGATTCTAAAGGTACATGTTAAAAAACAACAACAACTGTGTCCCCAAGGAGTAATCTAATGACAAAGTACAAACAGAACATGACAGCTTTAATGGAACAAGCATAACACGTTTAGTGTAAACACAGGGCAAGGAATAGCTAAGACTGCTGATGGAGTTCAGGAAAGGTTTCACAAAGAAACTTAAAACTGAAGAGTATGCAGGAGTGTTTCTGTTGAATCAAAGGTATATTGATAGAATGCTTCCAAACGTCTGAAAATATCAATATAAAGAGCTCAAGTAACCTAGAATGTATAAAGTGTGGCTAGGGGAAAAAGCTAAGAGATAATTAAGAATGCTAGTGAGATGCCATATTATGTAGAGCTATACAAAGGAGCTCAGTTCTTACATAATTTAAAGGCAGTCAATGGGGAAGAAAAACATTTTTAACAAAGGAGCATGATGATCAGAGTTTGTCTGTATTCAAGGGGTTACTTTTTCAATAGTGTAGAAGATGGATTGCAGAAGGTTGAGACTTGAAGCAGGAAGAGCAGAAGAGAGAGAAAGAATCTGAACTAATGAGCAATGAGGAGAAGGACAGACAGATATAAGAGATAAACAGGAGAAAAAATAGAATTTAATATGAAGAGTAAAGAAAGGAAAGCTGACTAGGGCGATTCCTACATTTTGACTTGGACAACCAAGTGGATTATGTAGCCCAACAGTAAGAGGGAATCCAGGAGGAGGAACAGATTTGTGTGGGATGAGAAGATATGTTCATTTGAATTAAAATGAAAATATCATGTTGTGGGTATGTTAAATGAGGTGTTTTTTTTTTTTTAATAAAAGTATTTCTGTGGCTCTCTGCATTAGTCATTGTGCATTTATTTATTCAACAACATTGCAGAGGAATAACAATGCCAAGACAGGGTGATGGGTGGGGGTGGATGGTGCAATAATAAATATGCATGGCTCAATCCTTAAAAAACTTATAGTTGAGTAAGAGAGTGGCAATAAATTGTGTAAATGATCAGTTTGTGCCTTCAGAGATGTTCAAAAGGATTATCATGAGAATTCAGGTAAGAAACAGATAATATTTAATGGCTAGTCCCAGTCAACATACTTGAAAAAAAGAAGATAAGATTTAAATTATATTTAAAAGAAGGAAAAGAAGTTTGATAGAAAATTTGGGGAGGGGATTCTAAGTAGACAGAAGAGAATGAGCAAGGAGTGAAAAATCACATGGAAACATCTTGTGGTTGCCCGCTTGACTGATGTGGAAATTAAAGTAGCAGTGAGCAGTAATTTGGGAAAACTACAATTTGCCCTTGAAAGAGACCAGAGGATTAGGACTTAGTAACAATGGAGTCTACTGAGAATTTCTGAGAAAGGTAATAAATGACCTACTAGAACTGTTCTTATTGAGAGTAATTTTGAAGCTGGCTTAGCAGGGAGCTGTTAAATTGTCATCAGGGCTTACCTAGAAAGAGTAGCTATTACAAAAAAAAAAGAAGAAAGAGGAAGACCAATCCATGGGGCTTGTCTGATTGTTTGAGGTGAAGAACCGAAATAAATGATGATACTAGAGTATCATCAACTAACTTTACTGGATGTTTCGTAGTGACATTAACTAACACTGGGACTATGGAAATGTATATATATGTTTTAGGAGAAAACAATAAAAGGCCAAGGATGAATTCCTGGAAGCATTCAAATGATGTTGTCTAGCCACCTTTTACAAACAAAAAACTCAAAGAAAGAGTTAAAGCCTGGATTTATAGATTTGCAGAGTGATGAAAATCAATAATATATGATCTACAGTGTAAAAATAATGATTTTATCTTTCCAAAATATTCTGAATCATCTGTTTATGTTCATCCTACTTCAGGTGACTGAATCCTGTAGGTGCAGAACTATCTTTACATCTCAAGCACCTAGAAAAGATTTGCAGAGTGATGAAAATCAATAATATATGATATCCAATGTAAAAATAATGATTTTATCTTTCCAAAATATTCTGAATCATCTGTTTATGTTCATCCTACTTCAGGTGACTGAATCCTGTAGGTGCAGAACTATCTTTACATCTCAAGCACCTAGAAAGTGAAAGTGTTAGTTGCTCAGTAGTGTCTGACTCTTTGTGACTCCAAGGACTGTAGCCCACTAGGCTCCTCTGTCCACAGAATTCTCCAGGCAAACATACTGGAGTGGGTTGTCATTTCATTCCAAAGCATCTTCCCAACCCAGGAACCAAACCCAGGTCTCCCACATTGCAGGCAACTTCTTTACCATTCAAACCACCAGGGAAGCCCCAAGCACCTAGAACCACAGTATTAATAGGCGTCATTGTTGACTGTTTGGTCAGACTCTTTTTGTTTCAATAAACAAAGTCATTTAAACATCCTCCAGAAATGGAAGTTTAATATAAGGCTCAGTAAGAGAGCTGAGGCTTACAATGAAATAGGTAAGAAAGATCCAGACTAGAATTAGGACATATGGGAACTGGAACTCAATTCGAGGCAGCAATGGGGACCTCAGAAGCAAAAACTTATGGCTCTTTCCTTTAGAGACAGGCAAAGAATATGAGCCCACTACCTTCTTATCCATTTTTCCGTTTAGAATCATTTTTTGTCTCTACCACAAACTGATTTTATAGTTCTCTTTATACTTTATGCTTATTGATAATTTTTGAATTCTTATACATCTGCTTTAACATAATGCACTATGATCCGTGTTTGAGTTCTCAGGCTCCTTGCATCTTTTTGTTTATAGCTCTTGCTCTTACCTGCCTGATTTTATCTGTAGATCTTAATATCTGCTTCAGAATATTCAGTGTTATTGGCCCAATTATCCCAATTTTTGCAGAGCTTTTAAGGCTTAGTCACTTTTTAGGCATCCTGGCTAATCGATAAATTTCCTGACTTGAGTTAGCTGCTTGTTCTTGGTCCTGTTAGCTAAGATTAATAGGGATCGGGGGGTCTCATGTGGAAAATGTGGCCACCTGGTGCAATCTGTTCATTACAAGCTCTGAGTGTCATCAAAGTGTCTGCACAAACACAATTTTCCCGTTAGACATCAATTGTCAGTAGTGCATATTTTTAATCCAAGATGACATATAAATAGCATTTCTGTAAAAGCAACATAGACACATAAAACCATAATTATATTAAATATTAATACTATAGAGGTTAAACTAATTAAAGCAAAACATTCTTCATTGAATACACTTGAAACTTTTAGAAAATTAGTATAATGAACTGTTTATTGTTAAGAAACTGCTATGATCATATTGAATTTATAAAGTTAAATTGAATGCAAATGGTAGTGAAGTACTCATTTGATTTTAAATTGTAAGTCATAGAAAAGAGTCTTAACTGTGGAAGTTACTTGATTTCATGTCATATTCTACAGATATTCTTTTATTGTTTTATTAGTACATGTTTTCTTTTTTCATTTACCAAACTACTTCAAGTCAAGCAGTGCTTTCAATTAATATTGAATTCTCCCACAAAGTTTAACATAATTTCAAGTAGACAATGAAAGGATTATTATTGGATGGCTGATCTATTTCAGATTTTATGAATTCAGAGTTTTCAATTTAGATTTAAGAGGTTTGATATTTATGTTCATTTATATACATACATATTGTATGTTTGGGCATGCACAAACATGCCCACAAACACACTCACACAGATGTTATTAAATGCATATATATTATAACTAATTAATGTTTCTTTCCCCCAAGCTCACTTAAGTGATAAAGGAATTTCTGTGAGGAAATTTCACAAGCAAGTGCATATATTTAACCCATTCTTTCCTATCTTGTGCATGCATGCTCAATCATGCCTGACTCTTTTCCAACCCCATAGACTGTAGCCCACCAGGCTTCTCTGTCCATGGGATTCTCCAGGCAAAAATACTGGAGTGGGTTGCCATTCCCTTCTCCAGGTGACCTTCCTGATCCAGGGATCTAACTCACTTCTCTGCATTGTCAGGCAGATTCTGTACCACTGTGTAACCTGTGAAGTCCCTTCCCTATCTTGTACTATTGGGCATTTGATGCTTTTTCAAATATTTATTTAAAAACGTTCAGTACAGATCAGTTATGCAGTCATGTCCGACTCTTTGCAACCCTATTGACTGCAGCATAGCAGGCTTCCCTGTCCATCACCAACTCCAGGAGCTTACTCAAACTCATGTTGATTCAGTTGGTGATGCCATCCAACCATCTCATCCTCTGTCATCCCCTTCTCCTCCCACCTTCAATCTTTCCCAGCATCAGGGTCTTTTCCAATGAGTCAGTTCATCTCATCAGCTGGCCAAAGTATTGGAGTTTCAGCTTCAGCATCAGTCTTTCCAATGAATATTCAGGACTGATTTCCTTTAGGATTGACTGGTTGGATCTCCTTGCAGTCCAAGAGACTCTAATGTTTAATACTTATACATTATAATACTCAGAAAAATGTTTAATTAATACTTATAAAAATGTGAATATATATAAATAACAAAAGTAAGAGTAAGGTCCTTTAGGTATTTCTGCTGATTCACTCTTATAGTATGAAGGAATCTAACTATATTGGTCATTATCCTTTTTTCTTTTTCATTTATGTGGAATTGATTTATGTCTCTATTAATTAACTCTCAAAGGCTAATAGCATTCTCATAAAAAGAGCCAGAGTTTCACTGTCTATCTCAGTATGTATATATGGATACTGAAGATTAGAACCCAATTTTTGTATCATTAAAACATAATTGCTTTTTCTTATTCTTTCACTTTTCTTCATGTTAGCAGTATAGTCCAAAAAATAGTAAAATGAATGAACAAAGGAGATAAACATTATGTTTTTAAATCATTATAATGACCACTCCGAAATAGCTCCTGCAGATGGTGACTGCAGCCATGAAATTAAAAGATGCTTACTCCTTGGAAGGAAAGTTATGACCAACCTAGATAGCATATTCAAAAGCAGAGATATTACTTTGCCAACCAAGGTCCGTCTAGTCAAGCTATGGTTTTTCCAGTGGTCGTGTATGGATGTGAGAGTTGGACTGTGAAGAAAGCTGAGTGCCAAAGAATTAATAGTTTTGAACTGTGGTATTGGAGAAGACTCTTGAGGGTCCCTTGAACTGCAAGGAGATCCAACCAGTCCATTCTGAAGGAGATCAGACCTGGGTGTTCTTTGGAAGGAATGATGCTGAAGCTGAAACTCCAGTACTTTGGCCATCTTATGCGAAGAGTTGACTCATTGGAAAAGACCCTGATGCTGGGAGGGATTGGGGGCAGGAGGAGAAGGGGACAACAGAGGATGAGATGGCTGGATGGCATCACCGACTCGATGGACATGAGTTTGAGTGAACTCCAAGAGTTAGTGATGGACAGGGGGGCCTGGCATGCTGCAATTCATGGGGTCGCAAAGAGTCGGACATGACAGAGATTGAACTGAACTGAACTGATTCATGAAAGAATCAAAATTCTTATATTAGTTCCACGCACATAACGATGGACATGAGTTTGAGTGAACTCCAAGAGTTAGTGATGGACAGGGGGGCCTGGCATGCTGCAATTCATGGGGTCGCAAAGAGTCGGACATGACAGAGATTGAACTGAACTGAACTGATTCATGAAAGAATCAAAATTCTTATATTAGTTCCACGCACATATAAGAACCAACATATAAGAATGGACAAGCATTCCGTGCAGGCAATGGCACTGGTTATAAAAAAAAGAAAAACAGACAAAGCTGATGACTTTTAAATGTTTATATTCTAGGTGAGAAAGACAGACTTGCAAACAGATGAATGAAATAAAGTGTTATAAAACCCATATTAGAAGTTCACTATGGAAAAAAATCTTTTTCTTCAAACTCAACATGTATGACATGTGATTGTGCTTTTTTCTGTAATTCAACTTATTTATATTTTGATTCCCATTCTGTTGGCTTCCTTGGTGGCTCAGACAGTGAAGAATTCACCTGCAATGTGGGACACCTGGGTTCAGAAGGTCCCTGGGTTGGAAAGATTCCCCTGAAGAAGGGAATGGCAACCCACTCCAATATTCTTGCCTGGAGAATTCCATGGACAGAGGAACCTGGCGGGCTACTGTT
This sequence comes from Aepyceros melampus, assembly GCA_006408695.1. NCBI lineage: Eukaryota > Metazoa > Chordata > Mammalia > Artiodactyla > Bovidae > Aepyceros > Aepyceros melampus. The sequence goes on along the minus strand of SJXQ01012703.1, from coordinate 7,677 downwards.
CACTGGGTCACAAAGAGTTGGACATGACTGAGCAACTAAGCACAGCACACTGCCCCTTAACAGAAGTGTTTGTTTGTTTTCTAAAGAAATTAAGCTTTTTTTCTTTTAGCATTATGGTTTTATGTATTTATTTTTGGCCCCATTGGGGCCTTCTCTAGTTGCAGAGAGCAGAGAGTGGGTGCTTCTCTTGCTGGATAGCAGGGGCTCTAGTGCACTGGGGTTCTGTTCTGTCCCATGGGCTTAATTGTCCAGCAACGTGTGGAACCTTCCCGACCAGGGATCAAACTCGTGTCCCCTGCATTGCAGGCAGATTCTTCACCACTTGACAACAAGAAGTTCAAGCTCAGAATGTCAGTGAATTTGGGATAGCCTCAGGAAACCTTTTGAATTGCCTTAGTCATTTCAGAATTTTCTTGCCAATTCAGAGTCCACCTTCCCACTGATCTTTAAGATTACAGCTATGTTTTAAGAGATTTCTCAGGGCCCAGATACCATGGAAGAAGAGGCGGTGGGAAAGAGAAAGGGGACAATCTGATGAATAGCTGTCATCTTCTATTCATACCGGTCTTCGCTAAAATGTTCATATTCTCATTGGTTGTCTAGTTATTGGTACGTGCATGTTTCTGCTTCTTTTCTAATCTTCAGTTCAGTTCAGTTCAGTCGCTCAGTCGTGTCTGACTCTTTGCAACCCCATGAATCGCAGTACGCCAGGCCTCCCTGTCCATCACCAACTCCCAGAGTTCACCCAGACTCACGTCCATTGAGTCCGTGATGCCATCCAGCCATCTCATCCTCGGTCGTCCCCTTCTCCTCCTGCCCCCAGTCCCTCCCAGCATCAGGGTCTTTTCCAATGAGTCAACTCTTCGCATAAGGTGCCCAAAGTACTGGAGGTTCAGTTTCAGCATCATTCCTTCCAAAGAAATCCCAGGGTTGATCTCCTTCAGAATGGACTGGTTGGATCTCCTTGCAGTCCAAGGGACTCTCAAGAGTCCTCTCCAATACCACAGTTCAAAAGCATCAATTCTTCGGTGTTCAGCCTTCTTCACAGTTCAACTCTCACATCCTACATGACCACAGGAAAAACCATAGCCTTGACTAGACGGACCTTAGTCGGCAAAGTAATGTCTCTGCTTTTGAATATACTATCTAGGTTGGTCATAACTTTTCTTCCAAGGAGTAAGCGCCTTTTAATTTCATGGCTGCAGTCACCATCTGCAGTGATTTTGGAGCCCAAAAAAANACAGTTCAACTCTCACATCCTACATGACCACAGGAAAAACCATAGCCTTGACTAGACGGACCTTAGTCGGCAAAGTAATGTCTCTGCTTTTGAATATACTATCTAGGTTGGTCATAACTTTTCTTCCAAGGAGTAAGCGCCATTTAATTTCATGGCTGCAGTCACCATCTGCAGTGATTTTGAAGCCCCCAAAAATAAAGTCTGACACTGTTTCTACTGTTTCCCCATCTATTTCCCATGAAATGATGGGGCCAAATACCATGATCTTCGTTTTCTGAATGTTGAGCTTTAAGCCAACTCTTTCACTCTCCTCTTTCACTTTCAACAAGAGACTTTTTAGCTCCTCTTCACTCTCTGCCATAAGGGTGGTGTCATCTGCATATCTGAGGTTATTGATATTTCTCCCAGCAATCTTGATTCCAGCTTGTGTTTCTTCCAGTCCAGCATTTCTCATGATATACTCTGCATATAAGTTAAATAAGCAGGGTAATAATATACAGCCTTGACGTACTCCTTTTTTTCTAATCTTACTTGAACCCTAATCCAGAAAACCAGTTATCTATTTATTTATGAAGCCTTGTGAGGCATATAACAAACAACTTATTTTTCCTCATACTACACTGTTCTGTCGCTCAGTCATGTCTGACTCTTGGCAACCCCGTGGACTGGGGCACACCAGGCTTCCCTGTCCTTACCATCTCTGGAGCTGCCCAAACTCATGTCTATTGAGTCAGTGATGCCATCTAACCATCTTGTCCTCTGTTGCTCCTTTCTCCTCCCACCCTCAATCTTTCCCAGCACCAGGGTCTTTTCCACACCACAGTGGGTTTAAGCAAACTCTGGAGTCTGTCTAACACTCTTGTTAATTCATCTTGTCTCTGCTACTCTCACCCCTCAGAGCTCCACTCTGGCAGCCGCATGCCCTCTCTGCTCTTATGCTCCATCCTCCTCATGCTCTCTAGGCTTTCCATTGTATTTTCCTATGAAATGAGGCCAAAGATATAGGGCTTAGGATTCACACTCAGGATGCACCCAGCAACTCATTCTCTCCACTTGCATTCTTATTCTCTCATTTCTCCCCAGTTCATAGAATATTTCTTTCCTCTAGAATGGGAAATGTTCCTTTTATGTCATTATACATTTCTGCAAGCCTAGAGGCATAAAATTGATGATCTGCATTTTTCAAGTGTTTATTTCCGAAGTCTTGATACCTAAGATATTATACATAGATGTTATACATCAAAAGCTTTTGTTTCAGAAATAAAATTTTTTGTTTTCCTTTCTGGTGGAATCATTCCTCCCTGGAGGCAATGGATATTTACTGTCTATTTTGAATAGAAAATAGTCTTCACAGATAAATTACATAGATTAAGAAAAGAGAGAGAGAACAAAAGACACATCCATTGATAAGAAGAGGTGGCAAGAATACACAGAAGAACTGTACAAAAAAGATCTTCACGACCCAGATAATTACGATGATGTGTTCACTCACCTAGAGCCAGACATCCTGGAACATGAAGTCAAGTGGGCCTTAGAAAGCATCACTACGAACAAAGCTGGTGGAGGTGATGGAATTCCAGTTGAGTTATTTCAAGTCCTGAAAGATGATGCTGTGAAAGTGCTGCACTCAATATGCCAGCAAATTTGGAAAACTCAGCAGTGGCCACAGGACTGGAAAAGGTCAGTTTTCATCCCAATCCCAAAGAAAGGCAATGCCAAAGAATGCTCAAACTACCGCACAATTGCACTCATCTCACATGCTAGTAAAGTAATGCTCAAAATTCTCTAAGCCAGCCTTCAGCAATACACGAACTTCCAGATGTTCAAGCTTGTTTTAGAAAAGGCAGAGGAACCAGAGATCAAATTGCCAACATCCGCTGGATCATGGAAAAAGCAAGAGAGTTCCAGAAAAACATCTATTTCTGCTTTATTGACTATGCCAAAGCCTTTGACTGTGTGGATCACAATAAACTGTGGAAAATACTGAAAGAGATGGGAATACCAGACCACCTGACCTGCCTCTTGAGAAATCTGTATGCAGGTCAGGAAGCAACAGTTAGAACTGTACATGGAACAACAGACTGGTTCCAAATAGGAAAAGGAGTACGTCAAGGCTGTATGTCACCCTGCTTATTTAACTTCTATGCAGAGTCCATCATGAGAAATGCTGGACTGGAAGAAACACAAGCTGGAATCAAGATTGCTGGGAGAAATATCAATAACCTCAGATATGCAGGTGACACCACTTATGACAGAAAATGAAGAGGAACTAAAAAGCCTCTTGATGAAAGTGAAAGTGGAGAGTGAAAATGTTGGCTTAAAGCTCAACATTCAGAAAACAAAGATCATGGCATCCAGTCCTATACTTCATGGGAAATAGATGGGGAAAATGGAAAAAGTGTCATACCTTATTTTTTTGGGCTCCAAGATAACTGCAGATGGTGATTGCAGCCATGAAATTAAAAGATGCTTACTCCTTGGAAAATAAGTTATGGCTAACCTAGATAGCATATTCAAAAGCAGAGACATTACTTCGCCGACTAAGGTCCGTCTAGTCAAGGCTATGGTTTTTCCTGTGGTCATGTATGGATGTGAGAGTTGGACTGTGGAAAAGGCTGAGTGCCAAAGAATTGATGGTTTTGAACTGTGTTGTTGGAGAAGACTCTTGAGAGTCCCTTGGACTGCAAGGAGATCCAACCAGTCCATTCTGAAGGAGATCAGCCGTAAGATTTCTTTGGAAGGAATGATGCTAAAGCTGAAGCTCCAGTACTTTGGCCACCTCATGCGAAGAGTTCACTCATTGGAAAAGACTCTGATGCTGGGAGGGATTGGGGGCAGGAGGAGAAGGGGACGACAGAGGATGAGATGGCTGAATGGCATCAGTGACTCGATGGACATGAGTCTGAGTGAACTCCGGGAGTTGGTGATGGACAGGGAGGCCTGGCATGCTGCGATTCATGGGGTCGCAAGAGTCAGACACGACTGAGCAACTGAACTGAACTGATTGGTAATCCATCTGAACCCCACCCTTGCCCTCTGTTTCATACTGAGTTAACCAAAGGACAGGAAGGGAGAGAAGAATCGAGAAAGGAGTAATAGGAGATTAGGATATTCTTATATTTCTTTTCCTTTGGGTTCACCATAGGCTGGCTCTGTCCTCAAAGCCAGTTTGGGGCAGCCCTCTTCCTATGTTGCTAACTCCAGGTTCCAGTAACTACTCTCTCCATCTGTCCCTTTCAGCCTAGGGAGATAACACTATGCCACTGTCAACCTCATGTTGCTGTTGTTGTTTAGTCACAAAGTCCCTACTGACTTTTTGAAACCCCATGTAGATGAGCCCTGTCAGGCTCCTCTGTCCATGGGATTTCCCAGGCAAGAATACAGGAGTTGGTTGCCATTTCCTTCTCCAAGAGATCGTCCCAACCCAGGGATCAAACCCACGTCTCCTGCATTGGCAGGAGGGTTCTTTACCACTGAACCACCAGGGAAGCTTCAGCGTACTGTATTATATTTTCTTTGCTTCCCTATATCTTGTCTACACATTTCTGGTTAACCTCTTTATTATGATCTTTATGGATGACAGTTTGATGTGTCATCTTTTTTTTTCTCCTGCCAGGACCTTAATTGATAAGTGGTAGCTTTCCTGGTGGCTCAGAAGGTAAGAAGTCTGCCTGTAATGCAGGAGACCTGAGTTTAATCCCTGGATCAGGAAGATCCCCTAGAGAAAGAAATGGCAACCCACTCCAGTATTCTTGCCTGGAGAATTCCATTCACAGAAGATCCTGGTGAGCCCCAGTCCATGGAGTCGCAAAGAGTCAGACATGACTGAGCAACTCACATTTCATTTTTTTCACCATGAACTAAGACAGGGATTATGGACAGAGGAATTAGTTTAGATAAAAATATAATGAATATAATGTCTATTCCTATCTTCTAGTATCATCTAATCTCTGGAGACACAAGAGTGATATAGTTTAGCCATTCTCAAAATAGTCTTTAAACTGTTAGGTGTCCCTAAGATGCTTTCAGGGGATTGTCTTGGTCAAAATTACTTTTATAAAAACATTAAGAATCTCTTGAACTTTTCTCTGTGTTGATATTTGCACTGGTAGGTCCAAAAGTTATAGTTAGTAAAACTGCTGGCATCTTAATGTGATTTGAAGGCCATGGCACCAAATGGTTTTAGAAATCTCTGCATTGTTACTGCTGCAACATAGAATTTAAACACACACACACACACACACACACACAGCCAGTTTCACCTGAGAATATTTGTTATTGAGCAGTAAAAATAATAATTTTCATTAAATCTCATGGCTGAGTACATGTTCTACTGCATACCTTGCAAGCTATGGAGGTGAACTCAATGAAAAACACTTGTGTGTGGTGTGAGCTGTAAGTTGAACTGGCCACTTTTTTTCATGGAACACCATTTTTAATTGAAAGAACGACTGGCAGACAAGAACAATTGATAGGCTTATTTAGACTTGGATATCTGGCAAATCTTTTTTCAAAAATGAATGAAGTGAGCCTGTCACTTTAAGGAAACTAGGTGATGGTATTTATTGCCAGTGAGAAAATGTAAGCTTTCGGATTTTTAGAATACTAGTTTCCACCTCTGTAAACCTGGTCAACTTTTGTGATGCCACTTGTGGTGACATTAACAAATTGATTTTTTTTTATGCTGTATAACAAAATGTGTTTTCATAACTCAGTAAACTAATATTTTCCAAATGATCAATCTATGATGTTATAAAATCATGTATTAAAAAAACATTAATTCAAAGTTCAAAACAGACCAATTTCTATAGACTGAATGTTTGTGTTCCCTAAAACTGATATGTTGAAACCTAACTTTCATTCTACTGGGGTGTGGAAGTGAGGCCTTTGGCAGATGATTAGATTATCTTTATGGATCTAATCCATGAGCAGCCCGAGGAGTGGTGGCTGGGCAGGCACAGGAGGGCCTAGAGGAGCTATCCTATGCTGAAGGTCAGGAACGGTGGTGGTAAAGGCTCACCATATAAGGCCTTTACTATGTTGAGTTAGGTTTCTTCTATGCCCATTTTTGAAGACTGGTGCACTAAGCACAAGCAGCTGCAACTGGCACACTAAGCACAGCCGAGAGGAGCTACCCCATGTCCAAGATCAGAAGCAGAAGCCGGGAGAAACCCATGCCTGAAGGGCAGCAGACAAGAGGAGTTACCTCATGTCCAAGACCAGGGGTAGCAGCCGAGAGTGCCAGGCTGTGATGGCACAGGAACAGCTGAGAGGAACTACCCCATCCCTGAGGCCAGGGGTGGCAGCCGGGAGGAGCAACTCCATGTCGAAGGAGAGGTGGCTGTACGGGCACAGGAGGGCCTAGAGGAGCTATACTACATTGAAGGTCAGGAAGGGTGGTGGTGAGGAGATACCCTTCGGCCAAGGTAAGGAGCAGTGGCTGAGCTTTGCTGATGCGGCCGTGAAGAGATACCCCACGCTCAAGGTAAGAGAAACCCAAATAGGATGGTAGGTGTTGCAAGAGGGCATCAGAAGGCAGACACACTGAAACCATACTCACAGAAAACTAGTCAATCTAATCACACTAGGACCACACCCTTGTCTAACTCAGTGAAACTAAGCCATGCCTGCGGGGCAACACAAGACGTGGGTCATGGCAGAGAGGTCTGACAGAATTTGGTCCACTGGAGAAGGGAATGGCAAATCACTTCAGTATTCTTGCCTTGAGAACCCCATGGACAGTATTAAAAGGCAAAATGGTAAGATACTGAAAGAGGTACTCCCCAGGTCAGTAGGTGCCAAATATGTTATTGGAGGTCAGTGGAGATCTGACAGAATTTGGTCCGCTGGAGAAGGGAATGGCAAATCACTTCAGCATTCTTGCCTTGAGAACCCCATGGACAGTATGAAAAGGCAAAATGGTAAGATACTGAAAGAGGTACTCCCCAGGTCAGTAGGTGCCAAATATGCTATTGGAGGTCAGTGGAGAAATAACTCCAGAAAGACTGAGGGGATGGAGCCAAAGCAAAAACAATACCCAGTTGTGGATGTGATTGGTGACAGAAGCAAGGTCCGATGATTTAAAGAGCAATATTGCATAGGAACCTGGAATGTCAAGTCCATGAATCAAGGCAAAGTGGAAATGGTCAAACAGGAGATGGCAAAAGTGAACGTTGACATTCTAGGAATCAGTGAACTAAAGTGGACTGGATTGGGTGAATTTAACACAGATGACCATTATATCTGCTACCACAGGAAGGAATTCCTCAGAAGAAATGGAGTAGCCATCATGGTCAACAAAAGTCTGAAATTCAGTACTTGGATGCAGTCTCAAAAATGACAGAATGATCTCTGTTCATTTCCAAGACAAAATATTCAATATCACAATAATCCAAGTCTATGCTCCAACCAGTAACACTGAAGAAGCTGAAGTTGAA
>SJXQ01012702.1:190782-286212 GCA_006408695.1 Aepyceros melampus | reverse complement strand
GTAGATCTAGTAATTTTCTGATACTATCTTTAGGGTTTTCTATATACAGTATCATGTCATCTACAAACAGTGTGAGTTTTACTTCTTTTTTGATCTGGATTCCTTTTATTTCTTTTTCTTCTCTGATTCCTGTAGCTAGGACTTCCAGAACTATGTTAAATAATAGTGGTGAAAGTGGACACCCTTGTCTTGTTCCTGATCTTAGGGGGCATGCTTTCAGTTTTTCACCACTGAGAATAATGTCTGCTGTAGGCTTATCATATATGGCCTTTACTATGTTGAGGTAGGTTCCTTCTATGCTCATTTTTTTTTAAGAGTTTTAAGCATCAATGGGTGCTGAATTTTGTCAAAGGCTTTTTCTGCATCTATTGAGATGATCATATGGTTTTTATCTTTCAATTTGTTAATTGGTATATCACATTGATTAATTTGTATATATTGAAGAATCTTTACATTCCTGGAATAAACTCAACTTGATCATGATGTATGAGCTTTTTGATGTGTTGCTGAAATCTGTTTGCCAAAATTTTGTTCAGGATTTTTGAATCTATGTTCATCAATGATATGGGCCTGTACTTTTCTTTTTCTGTGTTGTCTTTGTCAGGTTTTGGTATTAGGGTGATGGTGGCCTTGTAGAATGAGTTTGGAAGTGTTCCTGCCTCTGCAACTTTTTGAAAGAGTTTTAGAAGCTTAGGCATTAGCTCTCTTCTAAATATTTGATAGAATTCTCCTGTGAAGCTATCTGGTCCTTGTCTTTTGTTTTTTTGTGGGGGAGATTTTTGATCACAGCTTCAATTTCAGTGCTTGTATTTGGGTTGCTCATAATTTCTATTTCTTCCTGGTTCAGCCTTGGAAGATTGAACTTTTCTAAGAATCTGTCCATTTCTTCCAGGTTATCCATTTTATTGCCATATAGTTCTTCATAATAGTCTCCTATAATCCTTTTGCATTTCTGCATTGTCTGTTGTAGCCTCTCCTTTTTCATTTCTAATTTTATTGATTTGATTCTTCTCTCTTTTTTCTTGATGAGTCAAGCTAAAGGTTTGTCAATTTTGTTCATTTTCTCAAAGAACCAGCTTTTAGTTTTATTAATCTTTACTATTGTTTCTTTCATTTCTTTTTCATTTATTTCTTCTCAGATCTTTATGATTTCTTTCCTTCTACTAATTTTGAGGGTTTTTTTGTTCTTTTTCCAGTTGTTTTAGGGGTAAATTTAGTTGTCTATTCGATGTTTTTCTTGTTTCTTGATGTAGGAATGTATTGCTATAAACTTCTCTCTTAGAATTGTTTTTGCTGCATCCCATAGGTTTTGAGTTGTCATGTTTTCATTGTGATTTGTTTCTAGACATTTTTTGCCTTCCCCTTTGATTTCTTCAGTAACCTGTTGGTTACTTAGAAGAGTGTTGTTTAATCTCCATGTGTTTGTGTTTTTACAGTTTTTTTCTTGTAATTGATATTTAGTCTCATAGTGTTTTGGCCAGAGAAGATGCTTGATATGATTTCAGTTTTCTTAAATTTACTGAGGTTTGATTTGTGACCCAAGATGTGGTCTATGCTGGAGAATGTTCCATGTGAACTTGAGAAGAAGATGTATTCTTCTGCATTTGGATGGAATGTCCTGAAGATATCAATGAGATCCATCTCATCTAATGTATCATTTAAGACTTGTGTTTCCTTATTAATTTTCTGTTTTGATGATCTGTCCATTGGTATGAGTAGGGTGTTAAAGTCTCCTACTATTATTGTGTAACTGTCAATTTATCCTTTTATGTCTGTTAGTATTCGTCTTATGTATTGAGGTGCTCTTATGTTGGACACATAGATATTTACAATTGTTATGTCTTCCTCTTGGATTGATACCTGATCATTATGTACTGTCCTCCCATATCTCTAGTAATATTCTTTATTTCAAGGTCTATTTTGTCTGATATGAGGCATACTACTCCAGCTTTCTTTTGCTTTCCATTTGCATGGAATATATTTTTCCATCCTCTCATTTTCAGTCTATATGTGTCTTGAGGTCTTAAGTGGGTTTCTTATAGACAGTATATATATGGGTCTTGTTTTTGTATCCATTCAGCCATTCTCTGTCTTTTACTTGAAGAATTTAATCCTTTTGCATTTAAAGTAATTATTGATATATATGTTCCTATTGCCATTTTCTTAATTGTTTGGGGTTGATTTTGTAGATCATTTTTCTTTTCTTGTATTTGTTGACTATATAAGTTCTTTTAACATTTGTTGTAAAGTTGGTTTTGTGGTACTGAATTCTTTTATCTTTTGCTCGTCTGGAAAGCTTTTTATTTGTCCATGACTTTTGAATGAGATCCTTGCCGGGTCCAGTAATCTTGGTTGTAGATTTTTCCCTTTCAGTACTTTAAATATATTCTGTCATTCCCTCTGGCCTGTAGAGTCTCTGTTGAAAGATCACCTGCTAAGCGTATGGGGTTTCCTTGTATGCTACTTGTGGCTTCTCCCTTGCTGCTTTTAATGTTCTTTCTTTGTGTTTAGTCTTTGTTAGTTTCATTAGTATGTGTCTTGGCATGTTTCTCTTTGGATTTATCCTGTATGGAACTCTTTGTGCCTCTTGGACTTGATTGACTATTTCTTTTGCCATGTTGGGGAAATTTTAAACTATAATCTCATCAAAAATTTTCTCATACCCTTTCTTTTTCTCTTCTTCTTCTGGGACCCCTATAGTTCAAATGTTGTTGCGTTTGATATTGTCCCAGAGGTCTCTGAGGCTATCCTCAATTCTTTACATTCTTTATACTTTATTCTGCTTTTCAGAAGTTATTTCCACCATTTTATCTTCCAGCTCACTGATTCATTCTTCTGTTTCAGATATTCTGCTCTTGATTCCGTCCAGAGTATTTTTAACTTCAGTAATTATGTTGTTTGTCTCTGCATGTTTATTCTTTAATTCTTCTGAGACTTTGTTAATTGATTCTGGCATTCTTTCCATTTTGTTTTCAAGATTTTTGATCATCTTTACTATCATTTTAAAAAATTTTTTTCAGGTAGTTTGCCTATTTACTCTTCATTTATTTGGACTTCTGTGTTTCTAATTTGTTCTTCATTTGTGTAGTATTTCTCTGCCTTTTCATATCTTTTTGTTTTTAACATTGTGCTTGAGGTCTCCTCTTCCCAGGCTTCATGGTTAAATTCTTTCTTCCTTCTTGTTTCTGCCCTCCTAAGTTTGGTCCAGTGGTTTGTGCAAGCTTCCTATAGGGTGAGAGTTGTGCTGAATTTTTGCTTATTTGTTTGTACGTTTGTTTTTCCTCTGATGGGCAAGGCTGAGTGAGGTGGTAATCCTGTCTGCTGATGATTGGGTTTGTATTTTTTTTGTTTGTTTGTTTAGAGGAGACATCCTGCACAGGGTGCTATGGTGATTCTGAGTCTTTTATTCAAGTGGTTTCCTTTGTGTGAGTTCTCAGTAGTTGATACACCCCAAGGTTATTTCTCTGGTAGTCTGGTCTTGGAGTCAGTGCTGCCACTCCAAAGGCTCAGGGCCTGATCTACAATATGGTGCCATTCATCTCAAAAACGGAGTGGGAAGCACACTTTGCATTGAGAGCAGCAACCTGGAAGTCCTAGAGCTCACTTGCAAGTCCTTTCGTTCCTTCAGGGTCTCTACTTCACTTTTAGAAACAGCCATTTTCTTTCCTGGCCTCCAGCAGCCCCCAATCTTCCAAGTTTATGTGGATTCCTTATGTGGTTTCAGGCCTGGATGCCCCATGTGGTCTCAATAGCTCCTCCATTAGCTTTTAAGGCTCTAAAATAATTTGGCATCATGCTGTGTCCTTCTGGTGCCCTTGAGGTGTTGTTCCCATGTTCCAAGCATACTTGGACAGCACTACCCCTGAGGAGTTGCAGGAGGGGTTATACCCTGTTTTCAGTCCCTTGCCAGATACCATGATGCTCCTGGAAGTCAGTTCTTGCCAGAGTCCTTGGGATTAACTGAGCAAGTTACAATGGCATGGCCCTTGTTATAAGAAAGATGGAACTCAGTGGAATGTTGTTGCTTTTAATTCCTTAGTCCGGATGTCCTGGTAAAGGATGAGACCCAAGGGTCAACACAGTTCACCAAACTTTAGCCAGTCAGGTATCTTAGCATGGACCAACAACAAATGACCCCATTTTCACAATCATTATGAACTATTAGACCACTGCCTAAGAGTTGACCCTTTAGGGTAAAGAACTTGGGAATCTCTTGCCTCACAGATACTTGAAGCATAAATCAAAATGTCTGCCATATATTAAGGCCACAATACATGGCCTTGCTAGCACATTCCCTATTCCTTTCAGAATTATAAACATTACTGATAGTAACCAAGGCACATCTCTCACTTCTCCAAATACAATATGCTGGGCTCTTGGAAAAGGGCACTGAATAGAAATGCCAGGAATGTGAAAATGTCCCTTCCCCCTTTCCTTCTTTTGCTTGTTTTTATTATTATTGGGGGAGGTGGGGAGCTGGTCAAATTATTAAAATGTGAAAGATGGAGTCTTTGGGCCTAGAAAAGGAAACAATGGTCTCAAAGGCCCTTGCTGAATCATCTAACTTCGGAGGAAACAAAACCAAACCTAAGTCCCGCCCTGGAGAAGGAAATGGCAACCCACTCCAGTACTCTTGCCTGGAAAATTCCATGGATGTAGGAGCCTGGTAGGCTACAGTCCATGGGGTCACAAAGAGTCGGACACGACTGAGGCTCCAGGCTGGTCTACCTGGGACTTATCACCCTCTGCCCAGAAACCTCCCACCCTCTACAGCTGCCTGGGACTTATCACCCCCTGCCCAAAACCTCCCACCCCTTGTTCAACTACAAATGCCATCTCAACTAAAGATTACCCAAAATATCCCATCTAACTTACATTTCCCTTAGCGCTTCCACAAACCCTCCCTTTAACCATGAAACCTCCCTGATCCCTCTTGCACTCAGCCTGGTCGTTAGGCCGATTGTCATCCCTCCATGCCTGAATAAAGGTAATCTACCTCCGTTGAGGTTGTCTCTCCTCTTTTGCCTCGGCCCAAAGTATACCTTACAAAAGACAGATTAACAGGTGAAAATCAAATTTTAATTCACATGTTATGGGAACTCCATATACATGATAGGGTCAAAGACCCCACCTACATCAGAGATTCAGAGATAAAAAGTGTGGGAGTTCTGTGAGACCCTGATAGAAGGGGGGCCAGGCCCACACTCTAAAATTCTGATTAGGATACCAGGCGACTAGACACAGCCTCTGCACACCAGAAACTGGTGAAATTATTCAAACTAGCCAATCTTAAGCATGTCTTGCTTTATTTTCCCTGCAAACAAAACAAAACAAAAACAAGTGCTTTTGCCCCCTATATTCCTCTCTGCCTCCTGGCCCACCCTGGTGCTTACCTGTGTGACCTATATGAGATGCCTCCAACTTTTGGAGATTTGTGGGTATAAAAACTTCCTTCATGACAGGAATTTCTGTGTCTGTCTGCCTTACCATACCTGACTAAAGCAAATCCCAAGCACATTTAAAATCCTGCTGTAAAGTATCTTATCTTACAGTGAATATATTCCTGCCAGTCTCCTAGTCTTCCTGAGAAAGAAGTTAGCAGAAACAGCCACTGAAACAGGTTCATTGAATGACAAGGACCTATGCCCCAGAGAGATTCATTCTGTTCCTCAGATCTTTCCCATATAAAATTGCAATATGCTGAAAAATTCCTTCCCCCAAATATTTTCACATTCTAATTTCTGGAATGTCTGAATGTTACCTTGTATGGTAGAAGGGACTTTTGCAGATGCAATTAAGTTAGGATCTTAAGGAGATTATTATAGATTATCTAGTTGGGCCCAATGTAATTACAAAATAAAAAGGAGTCAGGAGATTAATTAATAGGAAATGTGGCAACAGAAACAAAAGGTGTAAATGATAAGAGGAAGGGGTCTCAATCAAGGAGTTTAGGTGACCTCCAGAAGCTAGAAAAGGCAAAGAGATAGATAGATTCTCCACTCAGAGCCTCCAGAAGCTAAGCCAGACCAGGTTATGTTGGGAAAATGATTAAAACCCTGAGGAAGTTTTGATGATATCAATACTACATCACACTGATGTTATGAGACAAAAATTCAATCCTATGCCCTTGACCTAAAGGGTCTAAGGCTCTTGGCCAATCTTATTCTCATGCCTACCTTCTAGCTGCCTTTTTTCTGTATTCACTGCCTACTTAATACATATTTATACATGGATCTTTCTTTACTCTTGTCACTCAAATGCTAAAATATAAGCATTTTGCCACATAATTAAAACTTCCTGAAAATTTTATATTGTTAAAGTAAAATCTGCATGCAGGGTTTTTTGAATCTAACTATCTCCATTTACTATTAAATTTATTATATTGAAGTATAGTTGATTTACGATATTGTATTCATGCATAAAGTCTTTTTTCAAAGATTACACAGAATGTTTCCCACCATCCACAACCTCTCTATCCAGAGGCAACCATTGCCAACATTTTGTGTTCCCATTTTATGCATGTGTGCTACATATGCCTGCAAGTCACTTTAATCATACCCAACTCTTTGTAGCCCTATGGACTATAGCCTGCCAGGCTCTTCTGTCCATGGGATTTTCTAGGCAAGAATACTGGAGCGGGTTGCCTTTCTCTCCTCCAGGGGATCTTCCCAATCCAGGGATTGAACCCAGGTCTCTTATGTCTCCTGCATTGGCAGGCAGGTTCTTTACTACTAGGGACACCTGGGAAGCCCCTTTTCATTTTACATTGTGACCAATGTAACTCAGTAAAATAGAATATATATATAGTTCATTACTTTTTTAAAATAAATTAATTTATTAATTTTTGGCTGCACTGGGTCTTCATTGCAGAGCGTGGGCTTTTTCTGGTTGCCCTGAGCAGAGGCTACTCTTCCTAGAGGAGCACCAGCTTTTCATTGCTATGGCTTCTCTCGCTGCAGAGCACAGGATCTAGAGGGGGCAGCCTTCACAGTTGCAACATGCAGGCTCAGCAGCTGGAGCACATGGGCTTCGTTGCTCCATGGCATGTGAAATCTCAGATCAGGGATCAAACCCATGTCCCCTGCTTTGGCAGGCATATTTTTAACCACCGGACCACCAGGGAAGTCCTTCATTAATTCTTGGTTTAACAACTTGGAAAGTATCTAAAACTCTTTATTAAGAAGGATAAAACAGTTGGCATATAAATGGTTCAAGTCATTATTTTGAAAACTAGCAAATTTTATAAAGGGAAAGAGCCACGTATCCTGCATTTTATTATTGATTCTACCAGTGGCTAGCCAGAGAGTAGATGAGGCAGAATTTCTTGTTGTTGATACATATTTGTTCTAGCTAATGAGTGTTGAAGCAACATAGAATGGTATCATTTTGTGGTTCTGAAGAATTAATGGATTTAGACTTTGAGTATCAGGTCAGTCAACATCACAAATGGAGGGAATAAGACAGAATGTTCTTCCTGTTGGAAGAATGAACAGTCTGCCAAAAATGAAAATCTGAATCTAAATCAAATGTCTAAGTGTCCAACTGCAATCTACAAGGGACATTTAAATTTAACACTACCAGAAGACAATTAGCAGAATCCAGAATGTGGGAAACTACTGAACAAATGACCAGATCCACTCAACAAATTGAAAGATGGAGAAAAAGAGAAAGATGTTTAAGAGACATACCAGTAAAAATAATGAGTGCCCTTCATTTGGACCTGAATCAAACACACTGAGAAAACTGTAGATACTGATGATATTTATGAGAATAGACAGCTTGAATGCTAACTGGGTTTTAATTATATTAATTATTGTTCACTCTAGATGTGATTAGATTAACTGTGACTTTTTTAATAGACCTTATCTTTTTGAGATATGCTCTGAAATAAACTTAAAATATTAATTACATGATATCTAGAATTTGTCTCAAAATAATCCAAGGTAGGGGAAATGAATGAGGAGATAGATGAAGTTAGATTGGCTATGAGTTAATGATAATTGAAGCTGAGTGATGGATATATGCAGGGTTTTCTTTTACGTATGTCTAAAATTTTCCATAATAAGAGTTTTTGAAGAAAGTGTATTTAAACTTTAACAATTTTTAATCTGGGTGGTAGGTAATAATGATTATATAGTTATTTATATATTATATAAGCAATCACTATATAACCAGTGTTATTACAAGTGGCAAAACTTCATTATTTCTTAATGACTGAGTAGTATTTCACTGTGTGTGTGTGTGTGTATACATGTGAGACTTTGTGTATGTGTATATGTGTGTGTGTGTGTGTGTGTGTGTGTGTATGCAAGAGAAAGATCATGTGTATATGTATACATATATATAAAATGACTTCCCTGGTGGCTCAGACAGTAAAGCGTCTGTCTACAATGCAGGAGACTCGGGGTCGATCCCTGGGTTGGGAAGATCCGCTGGAGAAGGAAATGGCAATCCACTCCAGTACTATTGCCTGGAAAATCCCATGGACAGAGGAGGCTACAGTCCATGGGGTCGCAAAGAATCGGACATGACTGAGCGACTTCACTTACTCGCTTACTTATACATATATACATATATCTCACATTTCTTTACCTGTTCATTTGTTGATGGACACTTAGGTTGCTTCCATATTTTGGCTACTGTAAATAATGCTGCTATGAATATCGACATGCATGAATTTATTCAAATTATCATTTTTGTTTACTTTGGATATATATCCAGGAGTGAAATTATTGAGTTATATGGTAGTTCTTCTTTCAGTTTTTTGAGAAATCTTCATACTGTTTTCCATAGTGGCTGTAACAACTTACATACCCACCAATAGCGCATGCCAATTCCCTTTTTCTCCATGTTCTCACCACTTGCTATTTTTTGTCTTTTTTATAAGAGCAATTTTGACAGTTGTGAGATAATATCTCATGCAGTTGTGGCATGTGGTTTTCTGATGATTAACAATACTGAGAAAATTTTCATGCGCCTGTTAGGTATCTGTATGTCTTCTTTGAAAAACATCTACTCAGGTTTTCTGTCCATTTTTTAATCAATTTTTTTTGATGTTAAGATGTATAAGCTGTTAATATATTTTGGATATTAACCCCTCATCATTCATATCATTTGCAAGTGTTTTATTATCATTCAGGAACTAGTTCTTTTGTTTATATATTAATAGATAAGCCAATGTCAAGTCAATGAAGCATCTCTGTACTCAAGTTTGGGCTGTGCATATTGATCTCGTTCCAAAGAGGATGGCATGCAAAATGGGAGGCGGAGGGGAAAAAAAAGAGTAACTTTAGAATAGAGATGTCTCACAAACACAAACACTATCTCAGTCAGATGGTCGTGGTTAATAACATGAATGGTGGAAAGTAATATGGATTGCATGTGTCCTTGGTATGATGTGGTAAAATGGCACTTTAACTCTGTGGTCTTCCAGAAAATATCAGATAAATCCCAATAGGATAGTTCTATAAAATACTTAACTACTATTCTTCAAAACTCTTGTGGTCATTAAAAACAAGGAAATTCTGAGGAATTGTCACAGCCTAGCAGAGCCTGAGTAGACCTGCCTTTGGTTAACAATAATGTATCAGTATTCATTTATTAGTGTAACAAATGTACTATACTAATATATGATGTTAATAATAGAGGAAACGGTGTGGAGTGTAAGGGATCTCTGTACAATATTTACAATATTTCTCTAAGTCTGAAACTGTTCTAAAATAAAAATTTTACTTGACATATTTATCTTAAAAATAAATATAAATATGCATGTATATATATTTTATAGAGCTCTACTTATGATTCATTACCTGTATAATATAATTGTATCATTTTCTTCTAGCTTATTCAACTTTTTTTTCTTTCTTTACTCTTTCCCCTGCCATCCTAATTTTGTTGATTTTGTACTTTATTATGCTTTAAGGTTTATAACACAAGTATGCCATTTTAAACTACACTTGCTTTCTAAAGTTGGTTGTATGAATAAAAAACTAAACATGATGATTATAATATTACCACTGTGGAAATATTTTTGTTAAACTACATACTAAGATTAGAAAGATAGGAAAGAAACATGACCTTTTAAAGCTTTCCTAATTGAAATTAATCCATTTAAAAATTTCCTGTATAGCTTTTCATATTTCTCTCTTCACTGAATCTTGTACCTTACACTGTCAGTATTTAGATTTATTTTTCACTTTGACACTGTCTCAGAAATTTCTAATTCATACGTAGTGCACAGGTGGAACAAACAGCTACTCTTTACTTATCAGAAAATGTCTTTGCTTTGACATTGGCTTTGTGAATAGTCTAGCAATGAACTCTCAAGTGAAAATAATTTTGTCTCTCAACTTTTAGCTAACATTAGGTTGTTTTTTAAAACCTGTTGTTACTGATTAGAAATCTTACATAATCCAAATGGTCATTTGTTTCTCTGCTAATTTTTTCTCTGCCACTTGTGACAGCATTTAGAGTGTTATCTCTTTGCATTGGAGTTAACAAGCATGCTAGGAATGTCCAGGTGAGTGTCTTTTCAAATTTTATTGATTTACCTTTTTCAGTGTCCAATTGCTCACTTCAGTGTGAACATGTGAATACTTTATTAAGCACTGTTACTGTTCTTACTATTCTCTATCTTTGAAGTTTTTCTAAATTTTTCCTTTTTTTTGTTTTTGTTTTCTCCTAGAAATCTTATTAAATGAACAGGGGGATTTCTGGAAGAGGGTAGCCATGATACTAAGGCTTTTTTTTTTTTTCTTTCCTATTTTCTCATTGTTCCTTTTTTCTTGATCACTTTTGGATAGTTTCTCAACATATTCTAGATCATTGATTCTACCTTTGGCTGTTTCATTTTCATCATTCAACCTTTTACTAAATTTTTCACTTTATGGCTATATATTTTAATTTTCAAAAATATTTTACTATTTTTCTACTGTTTCCTTTCCATGGAAATCTTTTATTTTAGTATTTAGACATAAAAAATCTCTCCAAAGCGGTTCAAATTAGTTTGACCTTTTTTTTCCTTTTTGCAGGATGATTTATTTCCTCCAGCAGAAGTTTTATTTTGCTTTATGTTTTGAATTTCTGTTTGTTTGTCTTAATCATTAGAGTCCTTCTCTTTGCTCAAATGAATTCCTGGTGACTCTTGGTTCATGTTTATAAATATGAAGCTACTTTGATTTTTATGGATCTTTTTTCCATTGTTGAGCTTTTTTTCCCCTAAAAGTTTTGTCTAATATGACCATTTTTATAGTGTTTTGTATTATAAACTTAAAAAGTGAAACAGCAGCTATTAAATGTCACTCCTGGTTGTCATTTGTTTTTTCTAATATATGTCTGCCATTTTCTTGATTTCTCTACTAGCATAATTGTTGTTGACCACCAGAGTATGGGCTTCCCTGAAAGCTCAGTTGGTAAAGAATCCACCTGCAATGTGAGAGACCTGGGTTTGATCCCTGGATTAGGAAGATCCCCTGGAGAAGGGAAAGGCTACCCACTCCAGTATTCTGGCCTGGAGAATCCATGGACTGTATAGTCCATGGGGCCACAAAGAGTTGGACTTGGCTGAGCAATTTTCAGTTTCTCTTTCAGCAGAGTACTAACTAGATTGGATTAATGAGTGATATAAGTCATGGAATTTACATGATTTAGGGTTGTGGTGGAGAAGGCAATGGCAACTCACTCCAGTACTCTTGCCTGGCTGCAGTCCATGGGGTCACTAGGAGTCAGACACGACTGAAAGACTTCACTTTCACTTTCATGCATTGAAGAAGGAAATGGCAACCCACTCCAGTATTTTTGCCTGGAAGATCCTAGGGACAGGGGAGCCTGGTGGGCTGCCATCTATGGGGTTGTACAGAGTTGGGCACAAGTGAAGCAGCTTAGCAGCAGCAACAGCAGCAGGTGTTGTATTACACATTTTTTTTGGTCCTATTTCTGAATACGTTTCAGTTTGTGTGTGTGTGTGTGTGTGTGTGCAGTGCTTTTATAGACTACAAGTCTGAAAGAAACCTGATTTTTGTTTCTTTATAGGAAACTTTGACTCAAGTCTTTTTTTTCTCTATTCTTGAAAGAAATCTACAAATCTTACCTGGTGATATGCTCTTTAACTGAAATTAAGATTGTACAAGGTCTATCCTCTACTACTCAGGAAGTCCCTGGCCAAAAGTGCCACCTGTTGCCTCTATTGTATGCATGGCCTCTGCATTGCCTTTCCCTGAGGAAGAGATCAGAGATATGAGTGAGGAAATGGGAATGAACTATGATAGCTTTTCTTCCTCTGGTTTGGGTTCACCTTCTTTTCCTTATTTAAGCTCACACTTATGTCCTCACTGGAGTCAATCAGTCCCTGAATAATTGAGTCTGTGCCTCACCAACATTTAAAACAAAATATGCAAAACTGCTCTTTTCCCAAATCCAGCCTCTGAAGAATATTTCAAGAGGCTGTGTTTTGTTATGTTTTAAAGCTTCTGAACACAAGAGAGAAACAAGAATAAAATAATTTGAGCTTCATATCAGGCAGTGTTGAATGTTTCTTCAACAGAGGTGAGAAATGAGTAAAATGGCAGGAGTCTGCTTAGGCTTCATTCTCACCAAGATATTTGAGACTGTGACAGCAGTCACTGTGTTTTCGTGATTCTCTAGGCAGACACAAGTCCTGTAGAAACTCTGTCCTTTAGAGTTATTTTCTTTCACAGAGTTGTGTCCTGTCTTCTGACACTTTAATATCCATGCAGTTGGTGATCATTTTCACTTCATTTAAAAACTAAGAAAAGCTTAAATTCAATACATAGATCTAATCAACAAAAATGCAAAAGCACACAGAATCTAGGGCTTCCTCCGGCACAGGCTGCATGAATAAGTGCTGACATCTTGTCTCATTCTTGATTCCAAAATTCTCTCTGTGTTGTTCTCAATGTATTTATTCATTAGATACCAAACAACAACTGAAAGCATGGCAGCAAAAAAAAAAAGGAGTAAACCAGAAAGATACCATACTGCATAAGACAAAAATAAGAATACATCAATAAATATTAGGACTGGTTAGGAAAGCAGAAGGGGCTTCCCAGGTTGCACTAGTAGTGAAAAAAAAAACCTGCCTGCCAATGCAGGAGACGTAAGAAGCATGGGTTTGATCCTTGGGTCAGGAAATCCTCTGGAGGAGGGCACAGCAACCTATTTCAGTATTCTTACCTGGAGAATCTCATGGGCAGACCATCCTGGCAGGCTGTGGTCCATAGGGTCACAAAGAATCGAATACAACTGAAGCGACTTAGCACAACACAGGAAAGCAGAAATCATAGGTAGGCATAAGAGAATGCAAAAACTCTGAAGGATGCTCAGAGTAACTTAAGATTGTATGGACACAAGGAGACAAAAAGGTAGAAACAAAATTGCTTGGCCTTCATGGTAAACTCTGTATGTTACTAACTGAATTACAGTGTGAGACTGTACTTAACAAAACAAAAATTGATAAACCTAAAAGTATCCATTCCCATGAAAAATGTAAATGTCTTGAAATCAGTATAAATCTTACCCACAATCACTTTGCATCTTTTGAGATATAATTATCATTAGCTTGAAATAAAAGCATTTTGTAAAAGCTTATATTTCAGTAGAAATACCATATGTATTATAAGATTATCAGGTGTCGGTTTTGAGAGTGGAGGATCTTCATGTCCATTCTGATGTAAGTAACAAGGAAAATGACTCCTGCCCTTCTGTCCTTGATGTATAATTATACTTTAATTAGAACATGATTTTTTGTATTCCCTGAAGGAACATACACTCTGTAGGAACCAAATTGAATGGTAAGTAATAAAGCTGTAATTAAATTGATAGTTGGTAGTTTCCCACTGTGAGCATTGGACACAATGCTTAGGTTTTTTACAATATTTGCTTTCTAGCACTCATGGGGTCCAGAAGATATTATTCAGTATACAAGGCAGATATTATCATAAAGAGAAAATCATTTAAGCTTTATAGCACATTCTCAAATTATGCAGCCTTTTGTTCTTAATGGATTTTGTTTGATTTTTTTTTTTTTTTTTTTGCTGCAAGTAGCAATTGGAGGTTTCTAAGGGAAAGACTTATACGACACTGTTAACCTGATTACAGAAGTTAGTCATAGTT
The DNA here is from genome assembly GCA_006408695.1 of Aepyceros melampus. Classification (NCBI taxonomy): domain Eukaryota; kingdom Metazoa; phylum Chordata; class Mammalia; order Artiodactyla; family Bovidae; genus Aepyceros; species Aepyceros melampus. The sequence continues at coordinate 272,082 of SJXQ01012702.1, read as the reverse complement.
GCTTAGATTCAAGATCCCAGGACAAAATGAAGTTATCTCATTTTAAAACCAGTGGGTAGAGGGCTTTTTCCATCACCCTTGTAAGTATACCATAGAATCGAACTATGCCAGTCTGAATTGGGCAACCAAGACTAAAACTTTTCAAAATTATAGAAGTAAATCACAGACTCATCTTTTCAAGGCTAACTGTGTACTCTACAACTATGGCAGTGAAGCACAAAGATATTTTGGGATTTATACTATTGTCCACTTTAAAAAAATACTGTCATACATAAATAATATTTTCTTTTTTATTAAGAAAAAAGATCTCTTATTAAGATAAAAAATATTGTTTGGAGAAAACACACATGGACTTAAGATAGATCTATGCATTGTAGAATATGTGCTCAATTAGCAATTAACTCGGAGAAGGCAATGGCACCCGACTCTAGTACTCTTGCCTGGAAAATCCCATGGATGGAAGAGCCTGGTAGGCTGCAGTCCATGGAGTCGCTAAGAGTCAGACACGACTGAGTGACTTCACTTTCACTTTTCACTTTCATGCATTGGAGAAGGAAATGGTAACCCACTCCAGTGTTCTTGCCTGAGAATTCCAGAGATGTGGGAGTCTGGTGGGCTGCCATCTATGGGGTCGGACACAACTGAAGTGACTTAGCAGCAGCAGTAATTAACTATTATAATATTAATTATTTGTAGCTGCATTGAAAATTACTCCAAAATTTAATGGAGTGAAACTATAGCATTGATTATTTCTCCATTTCTGGGACTCAGAAACCCAACAGCAGCCCAGCTCTGGCTCAGGGTTCCTCATAAACCGGCAGTCAAGGTGCTGGTTGGGGCTACCATCAGTTTAAGACTCACTGGGGAAAGTTGTGCTCCTACACCCACTTGTGTGGTTGTTGGCAGCATTCAGTTAGTCACAGGCTATTGTTTCGAAGCAGCATCTCTCAGTTACCTACCACGTGGGTATCTCCTTAGGACATTCAGCCTGGGTTCATCAGTGCAAGAAAATTAAAAAGTCACAAGAGATGGAGGTTACAGTCTCCTATAACCTACTCGCAGAAGTAACATCTCATCGCTTTTGCCTTATTCTGTTGGTTAAAAGCAAGTCACTGTGTCCATCTCCTAGACAGAGGTGAATTTCAGGACATGGGTCATGAGAGCCATTCTGAGGCTGCCAGCTATAGCTTAGCATGTAGGAAAACAGACATATTATGAATAAATAGAATTCCCAAACTGAGTAAATACTTTTTGGAGGTCCCTTATATCAATGTTCTCCTTACAGACCATTATTTTCCTCAAATTCAATCAAACTAACAGCAAAATTAACTTTTCCATTTTATTTTTCTATTCCTAATGGGTTTTTTGGTGATAACATTAAAGTACTATTCAAAAGAAGTACTAAATGACAAAGACCAATCACAAAACCACATAAAACATCTCTATATTATTTCACAAAATACTGACTAAAATACTTGCTTTCAGATATACAACTATATCATAAAATGAAAATTTAAAATATCTGTAGTAAATTAATTAAAGGCAAATTAAAATATTAATGGGCTGTTTTTCTCTGATCATATTGGAAAATATTAAGATTGAGAAAATTATAGTTTTTAATTTAAAACAATTTACACCAAGTGTAATGAACTGAATTGTGCATTAAAAATGGAAGTAACATCATCTGTAGAATTATAATTTGTAAAGGTGAACAGGTATTACTCTTATAAACAGCACGTTTTTAATATAAAAAGATAATCAATAGGAGTAAATTCTACGAGTGTATCTGTGTGCTTCTTTATTCACACATAGTTGTATAACGGTGAGTTTAACAGGCCCTATTGAGTAACCGTTCAGTGTCATGGTACCAGATTCAGTGCTAGGTTATATACGAATGGAGACAGGCCTCCTCCCACCAGGGGCATCTGTACATACTGTTCTAGTCTATATTATGTAATTGTCTCTGGTTTGACTAGGTTGTATTTCCAAAGGTTTACCTCATAGATGCTAGTAAAGTGAAATGGCTCTGGATGTTGTATACTTGATTCCAGAATGTCAAAACTAGACATTATAATTATTGTTATAAAAATCCTTTCTCAGCAACACATCCATCCCTTTTCACTTCTCTGTCATTTTGGTTGACAGTTAAGATGGTTTTCCTGCAATTTCCAAAATCAGTGTGGTTCAAGAATGTAACTAAAGTAAGTTTCTACCAGGTGATAGAAGTTGTTAAATATAAAAGATGTTCAACCGTCAAATGCATTTGAGCATCACTTAAGTGAAATTCATCAGTGATCTCACAAGAGGGCCTCTCTGAGCAGGGCACCAAGAAGCACTAAGAACCTCTCCAGGGACATTCATACCATATCTCCAGACGTGTTATCTACAGAAGCTCTTTCTCTTAGAGAATTGATCTAGTGCTCCATAGAACTGAAAGGGGAAATACAACTGTAGTCAATACAGTGATTTATGTAAAAGATTGTCTCAATATATATTTTTCATATTCATAGAATAATTTTTTATTTTCCTAGTCTATGCAGTAAGTATCTACTATGATATGCTGCTCTTTTCAGGGCTTTGAAAGGCATGGAAACCGCCCCATGAAACCACAAAGCCAAAGCATAGATGGGAAGGATAGAGGGTGAGCTTGAGATGGATTCTCCTTCTTGGTCTAATACCCACACATTCCTGATAGACACACATGTGTACATCTCAGCAGGAAGGTAGAACATCATTGGTACCTCATCACTCTCAGATCTTAAATGCCTCTAAAGGCCCAGGACTGCTTTACAATGATCCAAGATCTAAGGAGTCACTTGCTAATACTGAAACCAACAATGCTCTTGTGCTAAATACTTTTTAAAGTCACTTTCCCACTTCTGTGCTAAGTGATAGTGAGACTGTGGAAAGATGACATAGCTGCTTGTTTCAGAAAATACTTGCTTGAAAGATAAGACTGAGAACTATTAAAACCTCAAGAGCTTATTATCAAAACTGACATATCATCAATACTTTCTTCTCAACCTTCTCTCTCTGTGCACACCAAACGCAGGCATAAAGTCTGCCCAACCAGTTCCCTGCCTAACCAGTTCCTTCCCTGAAAATTGCTGAAAAATAAGTCATCTGCATCCTTAAAATCCTATGAACCCCTCCCCTCATTGGCACAGGGGTTTGGTGCTGAGAGCCCTTCATCCTAGGACACAGGGCATAGCCAGAAAGGCAGCTACTCCCTCACTGGTCATGCATCACACATTCATGGGAAATCAAAAATAATAATAATAATAAATAAATAAATAAGAAGAAAAAAGAAAGAAAACAAAAAGAAAAAAATTAATAAAATTCTATAAACCTCTTCTAACTTCCAACTTGAAGACATTTTAATTATTGAGGAATTTGTTCTCCTATACTCAATAAATCAAAAACAAATTAGCTTTTCGTGATCAATAGGAATTTGGGGAGTAAATTTTTGAGGGGACTTGATAGCTAACATTTGGGGACCATAGAATTCTAAGAGATCCTTGCCTTTAATGCAACATCACACAAATATGTGAATATTCACTTTGATTTAATTGGTTGATTGCCAGGGTCCAGCCCTGGTGGATCCAGGGAATTCAAAGGGGAGATGGAGTCGGCATTTTAGAAAGAATTATTTATTAGAGATATAAGAGAGTTTGGCTTCCCTGGTGGCTCAGTGGTTAAAGCGTTTACCTGCAATGCGGGAGACCTGGGTTCAATCCCTGGATTGGGAAAACCCCTGGAGAAGGAAATGGCAACCCACTCCAGTATTCTTGCCATGGACGGAGGAGCCTGGTGGGCTACAGTCCACGGGTCACAAAGAGTCAGACACGACTAAGCGACTTCACTTCACTATGAGAGATTAGGAAAGACTAGTGTAGTAGGAAAATTAGTGGAGAAAAGAGAATGAATAACTTGCTTTATGCGGAAAGCTAATAAAACCTCGAGACAAGAGGTTTGCACCATCTATGTAGGCCACCGGTGCCCGCTTGAATAGCATAGGATGCCCCGCCTTGGGCTCCTTCTCACATGGGTCTTAGAAGCCAGGGCAAGTAAGTAGACGTGGTGAGCCTCCATGCTCCAAGGATTCAGCCTGAAAAGGAGAGGGAGGGAGAAGGAGAAAGAGAGAGAGAGAGAAAGAGAGTCAACACGGGGGAAACCAGTCTTTCCAGTGACTGGCCCCTCCATTATTGTTCAGGAAAGCTTTTTATACTTTTGGTTGTACATAGAGATCAATGGATAATACCAAGTTATGCAGCATCAGCAGCCCTGACTCTTATCGGGACAAGGCTTTCTCTCTGCATACCTAGCTGTATACACAAGTCTTAGGTGATTTACATCATCTTCTGGACAGAAGGCCTATTAGCATTTTATGGCCCTTTTCTGATAAGGGTCTGTCAACCAGAAAACTTATTTGCCTTAAGAGTGTTGTTCTTCCCAAAGTCTAGTACCACTCTCAGAAAGCACTAAATAAAGTTTCATTCTCACATAGCAAGGACACAATAATTTATAACAAAGAAAGAGGAGTACAGTGATTTATAACAAAGAGAAATTTCATTAACTCAAAAGTCTAGTGTTGCTAACATCAAAAACTACTATATTCCTTTTTTCTATATCCCAATTACATTGATTAATATCCTCCAGGTGCCTAAAAGATAAGAATATGGAGGCCTGGCAGCAGTCATTGACTCAACAGTGAAACCCATCATCAATATAATTTTTAGCTTTTTAGAAAAGGCTCTATATCTTTAAGATGTTTTAAGCTGTATGCCTCTCGTGGTTGAGGGGCTGTAAACAATCACAAGTTGTAAAAGTCTCTGTCAGGCAAGTTAGAGAGCCATCAGAGGGGTTTGAGCTGAAACACTCCTTTGATATGCAGGAGACCAGTTGGAGCTCTAAGTTAACTTTTTCCAGAGAAAGGTGGTCAGGAATAGCCCCCTGTTAATGTCAGAAGACTGGAAAGCACAGTACAATAAAGCAGGCAGACTCTGGTTTTGGGGGTAGATGCTCAAGAAAATTCAGTGAGGCTCCTTTAAGGCCCAACTCACCTTTGCCTATCGGACCCCTTAACCTCATGACCTTTGCCACAGGCGGGACTCCTCGTGCTGGCTCCCAGCAGTTGATGTATTGAAATGGTCTTAAAATTGGTCATTAACTTGACATAAGACTGGCTTTATTTTCTATGTTACCTAGGTCTTTTAAGATCCTCCCAAGACATGGAGGTCTTAGTCTCCAACTCCATAAGTTTTAGAAAGGATTGAGCCTTTCCAACAGATTCGACTCTAGATGGATACTTAAAGTCTGACCACAAACTGCCCACCTGAGCCCAGCTTACCCTTTGCAGGTCCTATGCACCATCTTCCTTATATCAATTACAGAATGAGGATAAAGGGCAGGGGACCCAGAAAACCCATTCAGCTTCCTCAGTGTTATTAGAATGCTTTCTTTGGTAGAAGGCTCACTTAGGGAATTAGTTATAATACTAGCATCTTACATATGGAAGAGGGAGAGGGTGGGATGATTTGGGAGAATGGCATTGAAACATGTATAATATCATACAAGAAATGAATCGCCAGTCCAGGTTCGATGCCTGATACAGGGTGCTTGGGGCTGGTGCACTGGGATGACCCAGAGGGATGGTGTGGGGAGGGAGGTGGGAGGGGGGTTCAGGATTGGGAACTATGTACACATGTGGCAGATTCATGTCAATGTATGGCAAAACGAATACAGTATTGTTAAGTAAAATTAAAAATAAAAATAAATAAATAAAATAAAATAACAACAGCAAAAAAAAAAAAAAGGCATTTGGAGTGTTTGCAAGTGTGCATGGGTTTGGGTAAACATATACACACAGGGGGTAGGTGTCAATAATCTCAGCTAATGAATGCTTCTTTGAGTTACCAAAATAGAGAGATGATGGTTTAATGACCAGTGAAGTGATGTAGCAGTGGTGATTACAGCAAGAACATGTCTTTGACCAATGTGTATTTTGTTTTATTGAAACTACAAATCAATGAATCTTGCTCACATAATTCAACAGAAATGTATTCACTTGGAAAACCTTCTATTAATAATAATCCATTCCGTTCAGTCGCTCAGTCGTCTCCGACTGTTTGCGACCCCACGAATCGCAGCACGCCAGGCCTCCCTGTCCATCACCAACTCCCGGAGTTCACTCAGACTCACGTCCACTGAGTCCGTGATGCCATCCAGCCATCTCATCCTCGGTCGTCCCCTTCTCTTCCTGCCCCCAATCCCTCCCAGCATCAGGGTCTTTTCCAATGAGTCAACTCTTCGCATGAGGTGGCCAAAGTACTGGAGTTTCAGTTTTAGCATCACTCCTTCCAAAGAAATCCCAGGGTTGATCTCCTTCAGAATGGACTGGTTGGATCTCCTTGCAGTCCAAGGGACTCTCAAGAGTCTTCTCCAACACCACAGTTCAAAAGCATCAATTTCTCAGCGCTCAGCCTTCTTCACAGTCCAACTCTCACATCCATACATGACCACAGGAAAAACCATAGCCTTGACTAGACGGACCTTAGTCGGCAAAGTAATGTCTCTGCTTTTGAATATACTATCTAGGTTGGTCATAACTTTTCTTCCAAGGAGTAAGCGCCTTTTAATTTCATGGCTGCAATCACCATCTGCAGTGATTTGGGAGCCCAAAAAAATAAAGTCTGACACTGTTTCTACTGTTTCCCCATCTATTTCCCATGAAGTGATGGGGCCAGATGCCATGATCTTCGTTTTCTGAATGTTGAGCTTCAAGCCAACTTTTCCACTCTCCTCTTTCACTTTCAACAAGAGGCTTTTTAGCTCCTCCTCACTTTCTGCCATAAGGGTGGTGTCATCTGCATATCTGAGATTATTGATATTTCTCCCAGCAATCTTGATTCCAGCTTGTGTTTCTTCCAGTCCAGCATTTCTCATGATGTACTCTGCATATAAGTTAAATAAGCAGGGTGACAATATACAGCCTTGACGTACTCCTTTTCCTATTTGGAACCAGTCTGTTGTTCCATGTCCAGTTCTAACTGTTGCTTCCTGACCTGCATACAGATTTCTCAAGAGGCAGGTCAGGTGGTCTGGTATTTCCATCTCTCTCAGAATTTTCCACAGTTGATTGTGATCCACACAGTCAAAGGCTTTGGCATAGTCAATAAAGCAGAAATAGATGTTTTTCTGGAACTCTCTTGCTTTTTCCATGATCCAGCAGATGTTGGCAATTTGATCTCTGGTTCCTCTGCCTTTTCTAAAACCAGCTTGAACATCAGGGAGTTCACGGTTCACGTATTGCTGAAGTCTGGCTTGGAGAATGGTATGCATTTACTTCTTAAGAAACTGCCAGACCTTTTATCCAAAGTAGATGTGCCATTTTCACTTTCCCAGCAACAGTGTCTGCTTCTGGGTGTTCTGTATCATCAGCACTTGGTTTTGTCAACCTTTTTAGTGGTAGCCGTTTCTAATGGACACGGTGGTATCTCACTGTAGTTACTATTTGCGTTTCCTTGGTGACCAGTGTTGAGCACTTTTCTGTGTGTTTACTGGTCACTGTATGTCTTCTTTTGTTTGTTTCTGAGTCACTAAGTCGTGTCTGACTCCTGTGACCCCGTGGACGGTAGCCCACCAGGCTCTTCTGTCCATGAGCTTTCCCAGATAAGAATCCTAGAATGGGTTGCCATTTCCTATTCCAGGGAATCTTCCCAACACAGGGATCGAACTCGCATCTCTTATGTCTCCTGTTTTGTCTGTTCTAGGTCATTTGTATTTCCACATAAATTTTAGGATCAGCCTATTTCTATTAAGCACTCTGCTGGAATTTTGGTTGGGGTCATGTTAAATCTGTTTGGGGAGAATCAACATCTTAACAATTTGACCCTACCCTTCCATGAACATGGTATATCAATCCATTTATTTTAGTCTTTTAAAATTTCTTTGAGCAGTGTTTTATAGTTTCCATTGTACAGGTTGTGTACATACTTAAAAAAAAACTTTTATTTCATGCTTTTTGGTATTATAAATATGGAATTGTATTTATTTGTTTCCATTTTTGATTACTCTCTCTTCTTCCTCCTCCTTTTCAGTTATCTCTTCCTTTTTGATTTTAATCCTGACATTTAAGCCTTAAATATTTTTTTTATCTTTGACACTACTGATACCCAGGGTTCAAAAATTTCCCAGTTGATAGTTTAGTCGAGAATTGGCATTGATGCTACTCTACATGTTGCCTCTCTTCTTAGCATTTACAGCTTTTCTTAGCATAATTCTCAGCTTATCAAACTGTCTCCCTTCCATCACTTTCATCCTTTTTCACAGCTCACACAGTCACACCTCCTCCATACAGCCTTCAAGAAAGACGTGACAGGTACTGCGGTATCTTTTCAACACTGACTCTTCTGTTACTCACCACCACATTAATTGAAACAATTATCCAGTTGTTTGTTCAAAATGAAGGAATTTTATGTTATTTAACTCTTGTGTGCCTGCGTTAGTTACCTTGGGCTGCTGTAATAAGGTACCACCAACTAGGTGGCTTGAAACAACCGAAGCTTATTTTCTCACAGTTCTAGAGGCTGCAGTCTAAAAATCAAAGAGTTGGCAGGGCCACACTCCCTCTGTCACCTGTAGGGGAGAATCCTTCCTTGCCTCTTCCAGCTGCTAGTAGTTCTCAGCAGTCCTTGGCATTCCCTGGCTTGCAACTGCATACCCCAATTTCCACTTCCATCTTCACATGGCATTCTCCCTGTGTGTGACTGTGTTTCTTCTTTTCTTATATAGACACCGGTCATACTGGATTAAGGGTCGGCACACTCCAGTGTGATCTAATTGTTACATCTGTGATGACCCTATTTCCAAATAAGGTTGCATCCTCAGGTTCTGGAGATTATGACTTTAACATTTCCTTTGAGGGGAACACAATTCAGTACATAGCAGTGTCTTAGCTCTTTCTTCGTCTCAAATGTTCTTCCTCATTTTATTCTCTTGAAAAATTACTAGAGGGCCAAGTTCAAAATCTGCCTTCTTGGGTATTTTTTTCTGAATACCCCAGGAGAAGTGAATCACCTCTTTGCCATATTTATAAGCATTTTTGCATTACTATTAGATGATTTCTCACATTGTGTGGCACCTAGGGACAGAAGCCATCTTATTCATCTGGAAATAGAGCTCAAAGTCCTAGAATCCCATTTAGATTTCCTCCATGGCAAAGCTTTTCCTAATGTGAGCATTTTAAGCACATGTGTAAACAATCCCTAGTCTGTAGCCTTGTAGATTAATGAAGAAAATGAGGAAGTTTTCAAGGTCCTGTGTTATTTAATTTTTTATTTTAGGAATGTTATCATTAGGAAATACTCTGGCTAAGCATTTGAGATCCTATTTATGTATTCATGTGTAAAATTCCCTTTTCTTATTGACTACTGTATGTTCAAAACAACAAAATAAAACAGTCTCTTAATGTAAATATGGTATAACTGAGTTTCTCAGCCTTGGCACTACTGACATTCTGGATCGGATTATTCTTTGCTGCAGGGGCTGTCCTGTGCATTGTAGGATGCTGAGCAGCCTCCCGACCTCTGTCTAGCAGGTGCCAGTAACCCCTTCCTCCCTAGCTGTAACAACTAAAAATGTCATATAGCCAAGAATCCCTCAGTTGAGAGCTATGGTAGAGTATCACAAAGCAGTTGAAATTCTTAAGGTAAACATTACAAAAATCATCCAAATTTCTCTTTGTTCTGCTTTCTTGTTAATCCTCTCCTCGAGCCTTAAAGCTGCTCTGTACTGAGACCACTGGAGCTGTGAGTAAGTTGCGTGGCTCAGCTTTCCCTCGCCACTGCCCCTGTACATCTGGGGCCCATGCGTGGCCTCATTCATGCAGAGGGAAAAATTAATGCCCCTGCTTCTTGTAAAGACTCGAGGACTTGAGGAACATGAGGAACCAAGCCACTGCTCTGGTGTGTGGAGCCCCGTTAACTTCACTCTCACCCCCAGAATCTTCTGAAGCCCTTGCTGAGTTCCTCCTCAACTCATTGAACTAGAAGGAATAAGATTATGGTTTTAGAAGAAAGATCAAAAGCCAGGGGTGGAAATAAATCATTTCTGGAGGGAATTTTAAAAGTAGTACATTGGTGGACAGGAGGGCTGGAAAAAGGAGTCCCTGGTGGCCCTACACTCTCTAGAACTATTTCTGTTGCTGCTGTTGCTGCTGCTAAGTCGCTTCTGTCGTGTCCGACTCTGTGCGACCCCATAGACGGCAGCCCACCAGGCTCCCCCGTCCCTGGGATTCTCCAGGCAAGAACACTGGAGTGGGTTGCCACTTCCTTCTCCAATGCATAAAAGTGAAAAGGGAAAGTGAAGTCGCTCAGTGGTGTCTGACTCTTAGCGACCCCGTGGACTGAAGCCCACCAGGCTCCTCCGTCCATGGAATTTTCCAGGCAAGAGTGCTGGAGTGGGGTGCCATTGCCTTCTCTGAGAACTATTTCTAGATAGTTCTAAATTGCAGGTATTTCCTGCAATGCTTTCCAAACACAGACCCAGCTGCCCTCATCCGCAGGCAGATCAGATCATGACCCTTTAACAGGAAGATCCCCTGGAGAAGGAAATGGCAACCCATTCCAGTGCTCTCGCCTAGAAAATTCCATGGATGGAGGAGCCTGGTGGCCTACAGTTCATGGGTCGCAAAGAGTCGGACACAACCGAGCGAATTCACTTTCATTTCTGTTTTGTGGTTCTAAGGGAGAAGGCAGGACTAGCTGTTTGGAAATGACCTAGAATCTGCCTTCTTTTCTCAACTCTTACCTTTGATTTCAGTTTGGAAGCTGCTGCATTGTAGGCTGAAGTGCCAGGGCTCTCCTCTTTAGACTGGCTGACAGGGGTTCCTGAGGAATTAAGAAAATGTTGCTTCAGAGTAGAGACCCTGCCTTAGATTTTGGGCTCTGCTCAGTGATGTGAATCCTTCAAATTGTGGGACAGATTTTTACTGAATGAGGAAGCTTTTCCTCTGATATGTTAAAAAAAAAAAATTGAGGTAAAATTCACACCTGAAAAATCCCATGGACAGAGGAGCCTGGTGGGCTATAGTCCAAAGGGTTGCAAACATAAGGTTAATCAATTTTTAGAGATATATAATTCACTTATGTTCAGTGCATTCGCAATGTTGTACAACCTTCATCTCTATTTAGTTCCAAAATACGCTGTCCCCAAAGGAAACTTCATACCCATTAAGAAGTAACTCTCCGCGCCTCTTCCCCTTGCCTCTTACAGATATTGAATCTACTTTCTGTCTCTATGGATTTACCTGTTCTGGACATTTCATATAAATGGAATCATACAGTATGTGACTCTCTGTATCTGACTTCTTACACCTGGCATATGTTTTGGAGGTTCATCCATTCGTAGCAGATGTCAGCCCTTCATTCCTTTTTAGCCTTGTATAGACATGCCACATTTTGTTTGTCCGCCCATCTACTGATGGACATTTGGGTTGCTTCCACCTTTTGGCTATTTTGAATAATACTGTATGAACGTTTGTGTTTCTCATACTTAAATTTTAAAAAAAGAGACTGTGGTGAAATATACAGACATAAAATATACCGTTTTGACCATTTTAAGGTTTATACTTCAGTGACACTAATTACATTCATCACGTTGTGCAGCCATCACCATAGTCTGCTTCCCAATCTTTCCCATCACCCCAAAGGAAATCCCATATCCAGGAAACAGTAACTTTCCATCCCTAACCCCAACAGTAGCCCCTGGTGTTCTCTGATGTGCTTGCCATCTCTGTGAATTTGCCTAGTCAAGATAATCCATACAAATGAAATGGTACAATATTTGTTCATTATATCTGGCTTCTTCCACTTTGCATAATGACATCAAAGTTAATCCATGTTGTAGCCTGTGTCACGGCTTTATTCCTTCTTGTGGCTGGATAATACTCCATTGCAAGGACCCACCACATTTTGTTTATCCATTCATCTGCTGATGGACATTTGAGTTGCTTTCCCTTTATGGCTTTTGTGAATAGTGCTGCTGTGAACAGTCACATCTCTCATAGGTGTTTGAAGAGTGCCCATAACCCTCAGCATAATGTCCATACTCCTCAGCATGGGATCAATTGTGTGGCTTCTTCTATTCCCCTGTCATGGTGTGCACCCTCCTTATAGCCTGGCCACACAAACTGCTTATAGTTCCTGAATTTGACTAAAATATGCTTTTAACTCCTGTGTCTTTGCACAGGTGCATCCTTGGCTTGGAATGCTTTCTTCACCTGGTTACCTCTTAAGTGTCCTTCAAGGCTGAGATGAAGTGTCACCTATGCTGGGAAGAGTGCCCTAGCCTGGCCTACCTCACTGGCTTAGGCAGAGTAGCCAGGCAGAGACCAGGAGCAGACCCAGGGACCCAGCCACTGGTGAACTAGTAGGGCAGTGGAGGGTGTGGTGCAGTGAGGCAGGGGCACTGTGAATGGTGCCGGGGGATCAGAGACGGTTTTATTAGGGGTGGATTTCTGGCTTCAGTGGAACAGACAGCCTAGATGCATCTCAGGTCTGCTGGTTCCTGTTGTATTCCTGAAACCCTCTGCTTCCCTGTGTCATAACTCTTACCTTGTCACCGTGTCACAGTCCATTAATCTGACCGTCTCCTCCAGTGGACACAGAGCCTACTACATATACTGGAAACAGGCACTTTTCCTAAGGGAAGAAGACCTACTCTTACTAACTGAGCCTGTTAGATTGTCTCTCTTTTTTTTTTTTCATGTCTCTATTGGGACTTTCCTGGTGGTCCAGTGGCTAAGACTCTGCACTTCCAATGCAGGGGGTCAGGGTCTGATCCCTGGTCAGGAAACTAGATGCCACGTGCTGCAACTAAGACTTCACATGCTGTAACTAAAAGATTCCGCGTGTCACAATGAAGATCAGAGATCCCACATGCTGCACCTAAGACCTGGCACAGCCAAAGCAATCAATCAATATTTTATTTATTTTTTTTTTAAAAAGCTCTATTTTTAAAAATATTTCATGGGTGAGATATCATTCACCCATGAAAAGTGTGCAGATCAGTGGTTTTTTAATATATTCACAAAGCTGTGCAATGCTCATGGTAGGAGTCCTGTACCCAATGGCAGTGACTTCCCATGCCCTCATTCCCCGCACTGCCCTAGGCATCGCTTCTGTCCTCTCACAGGTTGTCTTAAATACCGCGAACATGAGACACCCTCCTTCCCCTCTGTATGTCAGGTTTGAACATCGAGTTAGTGAGAAGATTTTTCCAGGCAGAGGCGGAGAGAGAGAGGCAGCTTTGTCAGAGAGAGGAAGGAAAGAAGGGACAGACACTGGGGCATAGAGTCAGCAGATACATTTTATACTGGGACCGTCTGGCGCAGAAGATTCATAGAAAGAAAGAAAGTGGGAGATGAGAGAAATTAGCAGGGAGAGAGCCAGAACGTGTTCCTTTGGGAAAGTTTGCAGAGTTCTTTTCTATGGAAAGAAACAGTGATGTCATGGAAAGTAGATGGCTGGACATATTGTTGGGATGAATGTTCCCGTTGATTACACAAGCTGCTGACAAGCTGCTGCACAAATGCTGCGGTGTGTGATCGGTGTCCATGGTTTTAAAAGAAAGTGACGAACATTACCTAGGGTCCTCTTTCCATTCCATTTTTTTGTGTGTGTATGAGGTAAGTGATCTGCGTGTTTGATTCTGTCTCCTAATTTAAATACGCTCCTGAACATGTAAACTTGTCTGCTGAGTATAAATATTGTATTGAAATGCAGATTTCCATCTTTCCCCACTATGTTCAATTAAAAAGAAAAGGAAAACAGCAGGTCCATTTAGAGGGCTTCTTTGCCCTCTAATGGGAGAAGCAAAGCACTGAGGTTTTCTGTGGGAGGAAAAATAATGGCCCCTCAGATTATCCACCACCTAATTCCCAAAACCTGCAAATCTGCTGCCTTATGTGATGAAAGGGACTTTGCAGATGTGGGTAAGAATCTGGAGATGGGGAGATCAGTGTGAATTATCCAGACGGGCTCAATGTGATCACAAGGGTTCTTATCAGAGGGAGGCAGTAAGGTCAGAGTCGCAGACAATATGACCACGGAAGTGGAGGTAGCAGTGAGGTGGGGCCAAGAGCCATGGAACACGAGTGACCTCTAGAAGCCAGAAAAGGCAAGGAAGAAGATTCTCCCAGAGCATCCATAAGGGAGGCAGCCCTGAGGACCCATCTCAGACTACCGACCTCCAGAATGATGGGACAGTAGACTTGTGTTGCTGCGAGCCATGCAGTTTGTGGTAATTCGCTACAGCAGCAACAGGAAACTCACCTAGATTTCTACCTTCAGTTTAAGTTTTACTTTGAGACGATGGCTTTTCCGTACTGAGATAATATCCCACAGCTACTGCATGAAAGCGATGTGCCAGGAACTGTGCCAGACCTGGAACAGACATCATCCCGTTCCATCCTCCCAGCAACACTGCTAGACAGGTACCATCATTACCTTAGTGTGTGTGTAGGGGGTGGGGGCACGCATGCGCTTGTTCATACAGTACATATGTGTGTGTCCAGAATCAGGGTGTTGGCAGGACCACATTCCCTCCGGAGATTCTAAGGGAAATCCATTCCTGGCCTCTTCCAGCGTCTGGTGGCCGCCAGCATTCCTTGGCTTGTGTTCCACACCGCTCCAGTCTCTGCTTCTGTCTTCACATCACTTTCTCTCCTCTGTGTGCCAGTATCAAATCTCCCTCTGCCTCTCTCTTCTAGAAACATGTGATTGTATTTAGGGCCTGCCGGGTTAATCTAGGATGACCTTCCCATCTCAAAATCCTCAGCTTAATCACATCTTTTGCCATATGACATAATATTCACAGATTCCAGGACTTAGGAAGTAAATATATACCTTTGGAGGGCCACTTTTCAGCATTCCACAAGGGGATAGGCACTTTATACATCTTTACCTCTCATATCAAGCCTAAAAGGTAGCTGTAACTATTGAAGTTTTACAGAAGGGGACATCGAGGCTGAGTGAGTTTTGCTACCTTGCCAGTATTTCTCATGCAGCTGGTAAGTGGGCCAGCCTCTTTCTGCTACTCCCAAAGAATGTTCTTGGGAGAGACAATGGACCATTCTGTACCATCTTGTGTGACTTCAGAGAGTTCACTTAACTTCTCAGATGCTTCAGCATCTGAATTTTCATCTGTAAAATGAGAATCATTAGATAATTTTTGATGAAAATTCTTTGAAAAGTATTATGTTGTAGATGCTGCTGCTGCTACTGCTAAGTCACGTCAGTTGTGTCCGACTCTGTGTGACCCCATAGACAGCAGCCAACCAGGCTCCAGTCCCTGGGATTCTCCAGGCAAGCATACCAGAGTGGGTTGCCATTTCCTTCTCCAGTGCAGGAAAGTGAAAAGAGAAAGTGAAGTCGCTCAGTCGTGTCCGACTCTTCGCGACCCCATGGACTGTAGCCTACCAGGCTCCTCCATCCATGGGATTTCCCAGGCAAGAGTACTGGAGTGGGGTGCCATTGCCTTCTCCGTTGTAGATGCAAGTGGTTATTATTATCTAGAGTGTATTCCAAAGAAAATCTTCATTGAAAAGAGATGGCTTAGCTGAATACCATGAATGAAATGCCAAAAAGTTCACAGTTATCATCACCCTGGCTTGGGGCACTGAGTCTTCACTTGAGATTGTGAATAAGGTTCTGATGTAGATATGTTTAAAAATCTGCCCTATTTGAGGAATTGTACCTGGAAGCCACTTCCCAGAGAAGGAAAGGAAGAAATGCTGAATTATTTCAAGCCTGGGGGCGGGGGGGAAGGGCAGGGAAGTTTTACTCCTTATGATGCTTATTCATCTCTTCATGCTTCCAGGCACTCGTAACCAGCGTGTTAGAATTTGGTTGCAGTGATACCGCATGATGTTTTTGTGTGTACACTCTCTGGTTTCTGTCATCTGGGTAACAGAGAAAGGATGGTGGGAGAGCAGCGTGGGTGGGAGGTTGCATAGGTAAGCGGTAAAACGGCACCCGAAAGAAAAAGTCAGGCACGGGGAAGAACGTTTAGTGAGAACCTAGATGTCTTTATTGAAATTGCTTTTTGACTGGTCAGGCCTCTACTCTGCGTTCATGCTGCGTTTGTAAATCTAGATCAGACATGGAAGACATGTCCATTCAGAATAGAGAACAGCCAGCATCATGGCAGACACCCCTAATAAACCATAGCAAACCTGTGCTCCCACCAGTCAAGAAACCCTAGCTATCATCTCTGTACTAGATGATAACCCTAGACCATCAATTTTACTGCGTAAACTAACTTACCTAATTCAGAAGACTCTTTTGTCCTGTTGTTTGTACTCAAGCTTAAGCTGCCACTTACTATTTTAGTAAAACCTGGTTTCTTTGTGACCCAATAATGCCAGCTACCGATCGCTCACCGCATACTGAGCATGCTACATTTAATCCTCACAAATGTTTTCTAGGTATCCAAACAAAGCTCATCTGAATACGATATCAACCAAAGGAAGGGTTCTGTTGCTTACACAGTGTTTGAAGGTTACTGCCCTAGAGAATAGTGTTTCTGGAGATGAGTGAGGCACCCCACTGTGTTTGTTCTCCCGATGTTTATTGTTAGGTGGCTTGGGGAATGCAAAAGGTGTTATTAATATGTACCCTCAAAATACTTATGCTTGTGGTGTGGGCAAGACAAACTCACATGATCCAGTTAAGGAAAAACAAAAACCATGTATGTGCATATGTGGAAAGAAAGTGAGAGGCATTAAAGCAAATTGCAAATATGACAAGATGTTGGCAGTTGTTAAATGTGGGTGGAAGATATTCAGGAATTCATCCTTTCAACTTTATATGTTTGGAACTTTTCACAATAAAAAGATGGGGATGGAATAAAATACAGAGAGTTGATGTATTTGGGGGAAAAAACCCACTTCATTTATGAGCTTTTTGTCACTTCTGTTTCTTTAAATTTTTATGGAAATATAATTTGCATAACATAAAATTCACTATTTTAAAGTACATTTTTCAGTAGTTTTTTTGTGTATCCACCATATTATACAGTCATTGTGCTTTTGTCGTTTAGTCACTAAGTTGTGTCCGACTCTTTTGCGACTCCATGGACGCACCAGGCTCCTCTGTCCATGGGGTTTACCAGGCAGGAATACTGCAGTGGGTTCCCATTTCCTCCTCCAGGGGATCTTCCTGACCCAGAGATCAAACCCACATCTCCTGCATCCGGGCAGATCTTTACCACTGAGCCACCAGGGAAGCCCCTATACAATCATTACCATTATCCAATTCTAGAACATTTCCATCACTCCAGAAAGGAGCCCCGTATTTATGATTAGGCTCTCATTTTCCCTTCTCTGTCCCCTGGCAACCACTAATCTACTTTCTGTCTCAATGGATTTGCATATTCTGGGCATTTCATATAAATGGATTGATCTAGTACATGACCTTTTGTATCTGGCTTTTTCCACTTAGCATAATGTATGCTATATATATCCATTATATGAATATATAATATTTTATTTACCCATTCATCCATTGATGGAAATTGGGGTTGGTTCTACTTTGGGGCCATTCTGAATAATGCTACTATGCACACTCATGTTCAAGCTTTTGTGTGACTATACGTTTTTAATTCTCTTGGGTATATAGTTAGGAGCAAAATTGTTGGGTCATATGATAACTCTATATTCTACCTGTTGGATTGTCTTCCAAAGTGACTACACTATTTTACATTCCCACCAGCAATGTGTGAGGGTTCCAGTTTCCCCACATCTTTACCAACACTTGTTATTGTCCTTTTTCTTTTTCTTATAGTCACTCTATTGAGGATGAAGTGATTTCTCGTGGTCTTGATTTGTATTTCCACCACTTGTGTTTTTTAATTTTAATTCTGATGGTTGACTGTCAGCTGAGAAACCAGACTAAGAAAAGCAATAGAGGGTCCTAATAGCAATTGCATCCTGCCCTTACTTAAGAATCATCTCCCTATGCTCTCCAGACTAACCCTGAGTTGACTGAGACTTGTTTTAGTTTTATATTGTTGTCTAACAAGTTACCACAAGCTCAGTGGCTTCAAATAACACCCGCAGTGTTACCATTTCCCAGTTCTGTAGGTTGGAGGTCCAACACGGAGGAGCTGGGTTCTCTGCTCAGAGCATCTCCAGGCTCAAATCAAGGTGTCATCTGGGCTGAGTTTTCATCTAGAGGCTCTGGGGAAAATTGTTTCCAAGACTGTTCTTGTTGATGGTGGAATTCATTTCTTGTGACTCTAGAACTTGCTGACTGTCAGCTGTGAGCCACTCTCAACTCCTAGAGGGGACCCACATTCTTTGCCAAGTGGCCCCCTCCATCATTAAGCCAATGAGGGCATATAGAATCCTTGCTCTTTGAATCTCTGACATTTAGATTCAGCTTTATAGAGCTCGTGTGGGTAGGTGAGACCCACCTGGATAATCTCTGTCTCTAAAGGTCAACTGATTTACAACCTTAATTACTTCTGCAGAATCCCTTCTTAGCAGTACCTAGATTGGTGTTTAAAGAACTGGGGAAAGGTGTATATATAGCAAAAGCTGGGCATCTTGGGGGCCAAACTAGAATTCTGCTTCCCACAAGGCTTTTGACACAAACACTAAAATAGACCTTTTGTTGATTACAGCTTCAAAACGTTTTAATGTACCAGTCGTGCAAGAAGTTCCAACTTTATGGCAGACATTGGCCAACAACCATTTAAAGTATGACAGTATTCTGCAGCTCATTGATATTGTCTCTACTGACTCTCGTCGATTATTGAATTGATGGCTCCTGTTCGCTTTAGGGGCTCTTAGCTTGTGGACTGGGACCTTGCCGAACCTTGACAAAGTGATAAATCGCACTTTTATGTCCTTGTTTGATTCTGTGGCTCTTTTGAAACGATCACCCTTCTGATGTGCCCAATAAAATCCTCTTTGATGTGTCAAATACGGGCAGTTGAACTTTTAAGGGATTTTAAGCACCAAAATTAGTGTCTGCCCACATTGGTGCAAGCACCACTTTCTGTTTGTTCCTCATGATGGACAGTGGATTTAGGAAATGTGTCATTTCCCTCCCCTGTATGAGAGTCTAGCTCTCATGTTCTCAAACAGGAATAAATTGCTTCTTGTTATATTAAGTAGAATAAACCACAGTGAGCACATGTGAAAGCAGAAATGACTTTGAGAGAGAAAGCCAGGGGGAACAGAGGTCAAGTCAGAAGTGACTAGAAATTTCACTCTTTTAATACTGTCAAAATGCAGTAGGTTTCAACTAGTCTAACAACAGCATTTTCCAGCATATTGGGACACTAGTTTCATAAGATGAATAATAGATGTTAAATGGAAAAGGGTTTTGTGGTCAAATAGGTTTGCCATTAACATGTATTAAAATTTCTGAGGGAGAGATACATTATGCTGTGATTTCCAAATTTAGAGGCTGAACGCTCATTTTGGTTTTCCATTTAGGAAATATTTATAAGATTGGAGCTTTAAGGAGCATGCTTTGGGAGGGGCTGTGTTGAACAAAGTCTCCGACTCAGAAAGCAGGACTATGTGTGTTGGCACCTTTGTGGCACCAACTCAGAAATGGACACGTCTCCACATTTGTGTGACAAGTACATGTGTGTGGGTCATAGATGCACACACTTAGATCATAAAGATGGATAGCGTTTTTTCTGCCTCAAATAAATTTCTTGGTGTGATTATTTCCTAATTCGTTCACAGTCTATTAATATTATTCTCAACCTAGCCTTAGAAGTTGCCTCAGACACTTGTTACAATTTTATAATCTAATGAATGGAGAAAAGAAAGAAATCAATATTTATTGATCATCCCCAATGGGATGGGTCCTTTGTATGCGTGCGTGTGTGCCAAGTCGCTTCAGTCCTGTCCGACTCTTTGCGATCCTTTGGATTGTAGCCCGCCAGGCTCCCCTGTCCATGGGCTTCCCCAGACAAGAATACTGGAGTGGGTTGCCATGCCCTTCTCCAGGGGATCCTCCTGACCCAGAGGTCAAAGCCGAATCTCTTACATCTCCTGTGTTGGCAAGTGGGTTCTCTACCACTAGCACCACCTGGGAAGCCTGGGTGTTTGTATGCTGCTGTTCCTAAGTCACTTCAGTCGTGTGACCCCATAGACGGCAGCCCACCAGGCTCCGCCATCCCTGGGATTCTCCAGGCAAGAACACTGGAGTGGGTTGCCATCTCCAATTGGCATCTCCAATTGCCTTCTCCAATGCATGAAAGTGAAAAGTGAAAGGGAAGTTGCCCAGTCATGTCTGACTCTTCGTGACCCGTGGACTGCAGCCCACCAGGCTCCTCCGTCCATGGGATTTTGTATACTTTGTCCTATTTAAACTTCACCATAACCCTGCTGGAGTGTTATTATCTTCAGTTCATAAACGAGGACACTGAAACTCAAGAGAGGTTAAGCCGTTTGCCTAAGGTCTCACAGCTTAGAAGTAGTAGAGGGCACTCAGATTTGGGGTCCAGGAGGCTCTGACTCCAAAGCTTCTTCTCTTCTCAATATTACCCCCTGCTCCTCTGCCCTTGTTGCTAATCTGTTTTAATTTATGATATAAGTGAGCTTGCTGAAAGCTGGGTATAGATCAAACATTTCAGACCGAGTTGTATTTTCCCAGTGGTCAGCATTATGATTTCAGTGGTGCTTCATCTGTAACCGCCAACAGTTTGGGGTGTTTGAGTTCTCAGTTTCCCCATCCCTTCCCTATTCTCTATCAGATGATTAATGATCTGAAAAACAACCTTTCACAATGCACTAGGGAAAACAAATTCTGATTTCATTTATTTTCCATACTTCTATGCCATGTAAAGGAGAGCATATGTTTTCGTTGATTCGCATAATAATAGAGAGCCTGCAGCCAAACAGACTTAGGCTCAAATCATTTGACCTTTGGCAAATGACTTCATTTCTGTGCCTGTTCCCTCAGTCTGTAAAATGGGAATGATAACTCACTCTTGGATGCTAGTCCAGGACTAAGATTGTGAAAAGGAACACTTCCGTAGGGGTGCTTAGAAAGAATGTCTCTTCTTCCTCAATACCGGGGCTTAATATTGGTGATAAAGACGAAAAACAGGAGAAAAAAAAAAAAAGTGCCTGAACACCATTTAAGGGCTCTGATATGATTGTGAAGAAACTAGCACCTGTTCCCGTGTTGCTCTTACTGATTTTGCTACTAGTTCATTTATGGCCAGTTGGTACCAATTCAGGGTATACTTGAAAATTCAAGTAAACATGAATATACATTAATATTAACCAAAGAGCAAATATTTGTGAAACTCCCCTGGCCTTCAGTTTACCTTCACTCTAAGAAGCGTAGTTAGCAGAAGTAACATCAAACAAGAAGGCTGTTTCCATCATCCAGGGAGAGGGCCGTCCCCGACTCGCCACACTGGGCCTCGAGCTGATCTCTGTCCTAAAATGAGGGAGATTCATTGGTATTTAAACACTAGGTATCTTTGCTTAAACATATGTCATTCTAAAACTCTCTTATCTTTATAGCCACAGAGCTAGGGAGCACAGCACCTTGCCCTTGCTAAGATCACTTTGCTGAATTAATGAATATTTACAGAAACATGCTCAATTCCATTTCCCTCACTATTTAACTCCCAACGAGATGAACAGGTTTTGTTTTGTGCCTGGACACAGTTTGGCTCCTGGAAAATATTTTCCCAAGGAGCACAGTGGAAGATGAAATAACCTGAGGTTGCTCGAAATAAAAGCTACGCCAGTATTTGTCACTCAGACTCTCCAGCTCTGACCTTCATCTGTTTGAGACAGACTTTTGTGGCTTGGCAAAAGAGAGTAGTAGGCCAGCTCACTTCTACCTGAAATCTTAAGTTGACTATAGACAACCCCTGCTCCCAACACACACCTTATAGTCTTCCCATTGAGAATCATCAGCTCTCCAGTTCACTCATAACTCCTTCTGAAGGGTGATTTAAGAGTGCTAAAGCAGTCTGGAAAACCTGCTGCCTTTCCACCTTGCTAAATGATGCTGTACCCACTGTGTACAACACTGAATAACCCACGCCATGCTGCCCCTCACGGCTGCTTTAGAGCAGCTCCTAGTCACTGACCTGGGCCAGCTTCACCTCTCCAAGACTGGACTGACAATGTTTTCTAGCCTCACCCATTTCCGTTTAAGAGTCCTCTGGTAGTCATCTTCGGGACCACATAGATTAACCCCATTCCTGGGAAATTCCGCACAGAGCCTGGGTAGAGCCAGTCTGACCCCTGAACTGCACAGCCTTGGAGAGAGTTCTTTCTGGAAAGCCCACTGAGAGGGGGACAGCAGAGTTGTCCCCTCTCCCCCTCACTCAAGGTGGCAGATCAGAACAAACCGTCCTCAGTTTTTCCTATCTGGAGAATCAATGGGTTGGTGTGGGCGGAGCCGAGAGGCTGCCATGGAAAAGGTGCAATCTCCCTTTCTGCCAGTAGGGGATTTAAAAATAGTGTCTCAAGAATCTCAAGGAAATCATTACGAACAAGAGATCGCAGGGACGTGACACAAAGACACAAGGAGACAATTGCTATTTCTGTTTGCTGCGTGGCACCCCACTCCAGTACTCTTGCCTGGAAAATCCCATGGATGGAGGAGCCTGGTGGGCTCCAGTCCATGGGGTCGCTAGGAGTCTGACACGACGGAGCGACTTCACTTTCACTTTTCACTTTCATGCATTGGAGAGGGAAATGGCAACCCACTCCAGTGTTCTTGCCTGGAGAATCCCAGGGACAGAGAAGCCTAGTGGGCTGCTGTCTATGGGGTCGCACAGAGTCGGACACGACTGAAGCGACTTAGCAGCAGCTTAGGTTAAGATGATGAGTCATATTTTTAACGTGGGATGGGGGGCAGGGGGAGAGCAATAGGACGTGAGAAACGGAAAATGCTCTCCAGGACTCTCGCTGGTCACTGGGGGCTCTCCAGCCTGGGGGGCAGCACGACTTGTCTCTAAAGACAAGCACAGCTGTGTCCACCTGCCCTCCTTCCTCTGTGCTGGGAGAGAACAAAAACCATAACAGAGACAAGAATTCAAATATCCAACGCCAGTGCTTTTGTCACATCCCTGGGATTTCCCCATTAAACTCAGCTCTGGTTTCTTTTCCATTTAAGGCATTTGTTTGACTATTGTTTTTTTGCTGCAGTAGATAGTACATACAGAAAATTTACCATCCTAACCACTTTTAAGTGTGCAGTTCAATGACATTAAGTGCCTTCACATTTTTGTGCAACCATCGGCTGCCGACCATTCACAGAAACCTGTTTTCATTTTGCAAAACCGAAACCCCATACCTGTTAAACACTAACCCCCCTTTCCCTACACCCTCCAGCCCCAGAACCACCACTCCACTTTCTGTCTCTGTGAATTTGACACATTTCATTTTCACAACGCGGTTGGGGTGCTGTGGATGTCTGGTAGGTGGCAGAGGCCAGGGATGCTGTTGAACAACCTGCAGGGACAGCACAGCCCCTGAAGACCAAGGATTACCTGACTCCAACTGTCAGTAGTGTTGAGAATGAGAAACTTCAGTTTAAGAGATGCAAGGAAGAAGGAAGAGAAAGGAAAGAAATGGATGTTGACCTGGAGAAGGGAGCCTGGAGAGAGAAAGTCAGCAGTGAACACATTTACCGTGGGAGCAACAGCTAGAACCTCTTCCAGGGAGTCAAGAGATGAGCTGGGCTTTTCCTCCCACCTCTCCAGTAACCCCAGTCCCCTTCCCAAATCACCATGTCCCAAACAACCGTCTCTGCCTCAGTATCTTCCTCTGCTCAATGGGGCAATCACTAGCCCCCTGTACCTGACACAGTGACTGAGAGCAACAATGCAAGGTGCAATCATGCGTGCTGCAATTCATGGGGTCACAAAGAGTCAGACACGACTGAGCGACTGAACTGAACTGAACTGAGCCAGAGGTTGAACATGCTTGACCTCCAGGGCCTGTAACAGCCCCCATGTCACCTGCCAGCATATCATAGGTTCAACCTTTCTGAGACTAACAGAGGAGAGGAGCGGAGAGAGTGAGGAGAAAGCGTGACAGGGCAGGCCCCAGGTGCATCTTTGCCTAACACTACTCACGGACTATCACACTCCAGCTGACTCCCAAGAGAGTCCCTGGGTCTCAGATCATCAATCGACATTCCCAGGACACCCAAATGACGCACGGCTTTTTCAAGTCCTGTTTTCTGCATTTTAAGGCGTTCGAGGTCAGTGACAGAATGCAGAGAAGAGCCAGCCTGTCCTGTTTGTATAATTTTGTGTATTTCCATATTCCTACCCATCATTACACCAGCTGAGGTAATCATCTTGGTTGCAAGTGTTCACCTGTCTGGCCTGAGCCAAATTGGCAAATGCTCCCTATGGCTCCCTATAAATATTCATTAATGTTGAGGTCAGATGAGCTGTGGAATTCAGCAAAGGATCATTGTTAACACAAACCACAGCCTTCTCCCTCACCTGAAGGACCCCGGGCCTACCAGCAGGAGCGAGAAGGCACAGGATCACATGTCAAGAGCTAAGGAATCAGAAAGAGCTAAGGAATCAGACTAAACTTAAATGAAATCAGGATATGAGAAGATGTGCCAGATGTTAATCACAGGGGAAGATACACGCCGGGTAACAAATGTGCTACTCCTCTACTGCTGTTCTCATTTCCTCTGTCATGGCAGTTTCCCTAAGTGCAATGGGGGCTGCTGAGAAATCTTTATGCCAATAAAATATTTGCAAGCCACTTTTTTGTTGTTTAATTTGGGAAGTCCACCTGGAAGACTGGCATACATACTGATGAGCAGGAAAATCAAAATGGCTACAGAATTCACCTTCCAACAGAGAAGAGGTAAATACCAAGGATGATTTTCATTAGTCCTCAGATCACACATGAACAGCCTCCACTGCTGGGGTTTATTGGCCCTCGTGTAGGTCTTTGGGGTTCTGGAGAGCAGGGAGGTGTGGGCTGCCTCAGTTACAGACAAAGTAGATGGCTAGCCCAGTGCCAATTAACCTCCCTTTAATTGATAATTAATTTTAAAACCTATTTACTCTCCCTGGAACAGCTGAGACTTTAAAAAGACCACTGTGAAAACAAATCGAGAATAAAGTCCTTTCTCAGGAAATGAAGGGGGCCTCTCGGGAATGGAGAAAGAGCAGACCTCTTGGACAAGCCGTTTTATTAAAGGATTCTGAGTGTTCATGGAGGTGACAGAGCAGTCATAAGGTGGCCACAGCTGACTTGTTAGTGGGCTGTCTCTACAGCACTGCCCTGCTGCCCGTCAGGCTGACTGTCACCATGTGCTCAGGACCGAGGGTTCCCCAGGACACGGGATTTTCAGCACTAAAGATGGGAGAGCCTCGTGTCCTGAGCCCTATACCCTCTACGTCGATTCTTCCACTTCCTGCTTCCTCTGGGCTCCAGGCCTTGGCCCCAGTCTCCCCTTAACTCTTTTTGGCAAAGCTCTCTATCCTCCTACACCCAGTCCTTTAGCCTTGGAATCCCGTAGAGCTTACAGAACATTAAGGTTGTTGTGTTGATCAGTGTCCAGACTGACTCATCAAATGCCTTCCTTTGGTTGGTTGGTTATTATTATTATTTTTCTGACTATAAAAACAATGAAAACATCCTTACTGACAAAGAATACTGGGGGCAGGGGAGGGATAAATTAGGAGTTTGGGCTTAGCAGATACACATCACTATATATAAAAGAGATAAACAACAAGGACCTACTATATAGCCCAGGGAACTATATTTAATACCTTGTAATAACCTATATTGGAAAAGAATCTGAAAAAAAGGTATATGTATAACTGAATCAATCTGCTGTACACTTGAAACTCACACAACATTGTAAATCATTGTAATTTTAAACCCTTCAATTTAAAATTAATTAATTGGTTGATTAATTTTAAAAAGAAGAGCAACAAACAGAAAATGCAGCAAAATATAAAGAGAATGTAAATATACAGAGACTATAAATAGAGCAAAACAGAGATTGCTCAAATCTCAGCTCTCGGAAAAAACAGTCAGTATCTTTGTGCAGACTCCTTTATTAATCTTTAGAGCAAGGAAGTCACAAATCTTCTCGTCATATCCTATTTCATCCATTCACTGTTTAATGACCTGGGGAAAATATGACTGTGGTCTCTACTGTATCTCCATTGTGATTATTCTAGATACTCCAAAGAGACCCAGATATGGAGATCCTACTGTTCATAACATTGTCTGTAACAGTATATCATAACGTCATAACAGAAGAGATAATGGTAAATAACAACATCATAATCATGACAAAGTAGTATTTTCTGCCATCACTAATGAAAAATGAACTTTGTTTTGCTCTGAATTCACTCCAAAATGTGTTTGAGGTTGAGGGTGAGGGGACAACTAAGAGAATCACTACCTAAACGTGTGATTTGACTGTGCTCAGCGTGTGACATGAGATATCTTTGGAGGGCTCTCCTTGGCCGACATCTAGACCTGTTGACCAGCCCAGTTACTCCAGCAGGGTCTAACTTAGGAAGCTCGAATTTTTCTCTCCCTGGGGATCTCTGAGTCTCACAGGAGACTCTGTGAGTCAGCACATGGGAAAAGCTCTGTGACTCTGAGTCTGAAAGCTCAGTTCCCTTGTGAGATGTGGATGTAATAATATTTGCCAGCATCTGGCAGTGTAGATATCCACATACTCCATGAGTGCAAACTCTCAGCACGTGCAGCAGCCCCGGTCAGCCTCTACCCCACTGAACAATAGGGTCCTGGGACTTGAAGGGACCCCTAGAGATTGCCCTGCTTCTGGAAATATTGGACTTGTCTACTTTTCGTTCATTATTTTTCCTTCCTTCCTTCTTTCTATCCTTTATTCCTTCCTTCCTTCCTTCCAGGCAGCTCTTGCTGAGACTGTGGATTCCCAAGCTAGTCTATCTAGGTATAGACTCCACTCTCCATTGACGAGCTGTGTGCCCTTGGGCAAATGACCTGAGCTTTCTGTGCTCAATTTTCTCATCTGTAAAACAGGGAGAATAATAAGACCTAATACCTATCACATAGGGTAAGTATGAGGATTCGACAAGTTAATATGCATGTATAGGCACATGTTCTATGACAATTCTTGCACACAGATGCTCAGTAAATGCTAATTCGTTCATTCACCTAAGATCTTCCAAGTTATTACAACAAAACGGATCAAGGAGTATGCTAGGTCTGGGGACCTTGCATTAAGGAGAAAGTTTATCTCTGCTCTCATAGAATCTACCATCTAGAGGTGGCCAATAAACAACAAGTAAGACAATGAACAATAATACAACAATAAGCAAGTAAACAGGCGAAATAATTACAAATTGGGGTAGATTCTCTGAAGGAATCCACAGTGTGGCCAGACAGAGAATAACGAGGGAGACGTGGGCTTCCGCCACAGCACGGTCCAGGCAGCGCTTTTGAAGAGATGACATTGACCTGCGATCTGAGGGTCAAGCATGGGGAGAGTCGAAGGGCAAACCTGCCTGGCAGAGGGACTTGCTGGCGTGCAGAGTTGCTGGGAAGGAACTTCTTGTGCCAGAGCCAGCGTGGCTGGAGCAGAGCTGGCAAGAGGATGAGTGTGGGGTGGGATGAGGTTGGAGAGCTGAGCGAGATCCTGTCACACAGGGCCTCTCAAGGAGGCCAGTGGTGTGGTTGGATTTCAGCTTTTGAAAAACTGATTTTGACTGTCGCCTGAACAGAGTGAAGAGGGGTCTGTCAGGCAGTTCTTAGGGTAAACAATGGAATCCACCCTGGTTTAAGCAGAAAAGATATATATATGTATACATATATATATATGTAATATATATATATATATATATATATTTTTTTTTTTTTTTAAAGGATATGCGGTCACTCTCAAAGTTACAGGAGAGGACCAGATTTGAAACCAAGCTTCCACAAGCAGCCCTTAAAACAATGTCTGCACAGGGGCCCTATGCTTAAATCCCTGTGCTGCCGATGGTGAGCTCCACGTGTCCTGAGCACAGCTTTCCCTTCTGTTTCTGCCCCAGCATCGGGGTCCCAACTGGACTGGCAGCCTCGGCTGTACCTTCCCAGCCGGCAGGCCGTCTCGGGTCTCTGCCTCCTACACCAACGAACCCCGACCTCTAGGGGTCGCTGTGTGAGGAGCGGCCGACGCGTGGGTCCTGGGTCACGTGCCTATAAAGGGAGCCTGGGCACTTGCATCCTGATTTCTAAAACCTGGAGGAGGTAGAATTCTGACACCTCCGCCAGCTTTGTATGTCGTAATGCTTCCTAAGGCCCACTTGACTTCACAACCAGGATGTCCGGCTCTACTCAACTAGATTGAGATTATCCAGGTCGTTAAGACCTTTGTTGTATTGTTCTGTATATTCTTGCTACCTCTTCTTAATCTCTTCTGTTTCTAGCCTATACATATTTTGACCATATTTTTCTAAGCAAAGATAAAGATACTTCACCCGCAACAGGATGAGGTTTTGAAATTAAGCAATCCCTGAGGAAACTGAGGACATTATCGGATCTATCTGCCTGCTCCTCAGTAGCAGATCAGTTATCCATAATATTCTTCTGCCTCTTCTTTCCTTGTGTGTCTCAGTTATTCCCAGACACCTTGTGAATGAGTAGCTGGAAAGAAGTGATAGCCTGGATCATCGTGTGAGCTCCTGAACTAGCCCCCTGCTCCATGCTCTCCTCTAAACAGGCTTCCAGGTGGTGAAATGGACTGTTTGTAGTCAGCTCCTCTGTGACGTCAGCGCTAACAGGTTGTGAAACGGCTGAGAGGGGGGCTGAAGGACATGGCAGGAGAGGCCCAGTCGTTCCTGCAGGAAGTGGGACTCGCGGGCTTACCCAGCCTGTGGCCCGTGGCCCGTGGTGGGTCCTTTGTTTATAGCCTTTACTGGGGAGCGTGCGTGGGTTTGGTGAGTGAGATACAAAGCCTGAGGGCTCCTGGGTCTGCTTTGGCTCATACAGAAACACAGTCCTAAGAGTGACCCAGTCCTGCACACCACGGATGAACAAAAGCCTGCTCTACAGCACTGGAGGCTTGAGTCAGTCAAGGAGGAGAAAAGTTAGATGCGGAGGAAGGACCAGAAAGCCTCTGGACTCCAGTTAGAGTCTAGGCTTGTGTCCTGTGACTGCTCCTCCCAGGGTGTCTCCATTCTTAAAAAGATCAAAGGAACAGTCAGGGTTATCCTGGAGTCCTGGGGCTCCAGGTTTGTTCTAGAAACATCTTTCTTACCATCCATTAATTCACACCATGGAGACAGGGGTCTCCTCCCTTCCGCCCCTGCCATTTAGAGTTGGTCTTGCTTTGGGGTTGACTTCTCACTAATCTCATGTATGGTACCTTGACTGCCCCCCACCTATGTGTCCCAGAATCCCCATCCTTGTATGTTCCAGATGATTCAGCCAGTCATGCCAGTGTGATGAAATCGCAAGTCTCTGCACAAAAAAAGCCTGGCAGAGCTTCCTGGTTGGAGACATGCTGTGCCAGGCTTCATGCTGATGATGGAACACACTACCATGCCCTGGTTCCCGGGGAGGGCAGAGAGTCTCCATGCTCGGGGCCCTCCCCAACGTCACCCTATGTGCTGCTTCTTCTAGTGATCCGATCCATGTCCTTTACAACTGTTCTGAGTTCTGTGAGGTGTTCTAGGGAATAAGCAAACCAAGGGGGTTTCCAGAAACCAGTCATGTGGGTGGCCTGGGGACTCCTCCTGTGGCCAGTGTCTGAAGTGGAAGCAGGGGTGTATAGGGGCCCCAGCTTTCTGATCAGCCTCACATGCTCCTGCTCCCTGCCTCCTCTACCCAGGGTGTTCTCTGCTCTCCACTCAAACCCTCCAATCCACTCTTTTATCACCCACCTGCCATTTTCCAGTTCCCTGGGTGTCAGAGAGGGAACGATGCCATTCAGTGCTGCAGACACCAAACAGGTGAATATTGCAATGATGCTGCACAAAAGGACACCCCCCTGGAAGATCTGGGTGGGCTGGAAGAAAGGTAGCATTTATTGACATCAGAAGTTGGGGAGAGATTTCTATGACTACAGAGATTTGGTGAGGTCTTATCAAGAACATTTCCTTCCTGAGAATTTTTCTGACACATGCTTACAAACCTTACAAACCTGGGATTGTGTGTGGTTTTCCTCCTTGTTTGATTTCCCATTGCTTTTAAAGGTCTTTCTTCACTAGATTGGCAGAGCAATAATAGCAGCTCCTATTTGTACAGAAGCCATTCTATGCCAGGCACTTGCCATACATAATCCCTAAAGCTTGCAGTCCACAAGTTTAGATTATTAGCTCCACTTTGCAGATGGGAAAACTGAGGCTTATAAAGCCACATGCTTTGTGACTTTACAGACAAGTATAAATGGCAGAGCTGGAATTTGAACCCAGATCTCTCTAGCTCTAAAGTCCATGCTTTGCCCTCACCTCCTAGTCTAGGGAGACACTCTGCAGCTCTGGCACACAGCACCAGGTCTGGCAAGAGTTGCTTCACCTGGTATCGCTGAATTCTCCTGCCCCACCATCCGCACCTCCTTAACTGGCCCCTTTTCTTACCGGGCACAGGGAGGTGAGGGGAGAAAGGGTTCCCTGGCCTGCCCCCACATGGGACAGTTCATTGGGTAATTTTAGCGGCCTGGGAGGACTCCCAGTCAAAGGGACTCCAGTTTTCAATTTGCCTTGTCAGCCCTGCCTCCTGAGTTCCCCGCAAAAGGTTTATGGTCAACTCGGAGCAGCTTTGCTGATGCAGCTGGGAACATTTATAACCATAGCAAGCTCTCGCAGAGCCCCGGCACTGATTTCTTGCCCATCTCCATCCCTGAACAGAAGATTTTTCAATTGAGTAGGTTAGTCTCACGCACAACATTAGTTTTAAAATAGCTCCAGCCCAGCTCTGAGGATGGTACAAGGCCCCACAAGGGGATCTGTACTTGAAGTCATGCAGATACATTTATTTTGCTTTCCTCTTTCTCCCTCTTTGAGGAATTTTAATCCATCATGCAGGAGTATTTCTCCCATGTCAGGAAAAAGCCTGGCTCCACAATGAAGACAAAGAGCTGTGTATTGTGTTTGTAGAGAGAGGAGAGCTCTGTTTGGGCTCACCCGAGGGCTTCTCAGGATTAGATAACGAGGGACTTTTCCTTAACACTTGACCCTGGGAGTAGGGGCTAGAAACTTGCTGTGGCAAGGGCAATCTTCCTGCAATGTCAACGTCGGACCCGGGACTGGCAGAGAGGTGTCGTCTTGCCAGCGTCAGTGTAGCGGGAAGGATGAAGCGTGCCTGGGTGTGACGGAGCCCTACAGACAGCGTGAAAGCACGGTCAGAGCCTGTTCATGGACAAAAGAGCTGACCTGTGGAGATCAACGTGCAACCCCGTCTGTCATTATTTTGTGCCTACTCAGGTGTGTCTGCAGGATGAAGTCCTAGAAATGGGGTCGCTGAGTGGCAGAACGTATGTTAGTTTCCCATGGCTGCCTCGCCACAAGAGTGGCTCAGGACAACACTGAGCCATCTTCTCTTGCAGTCTGGGGGTCAGAAGTCCAAAATCAATTTCATCGGGCTGAAATCCAGGTGTTGGCAAGTCAGCTTCCTTCTGCAGACTCCAGGAAAAGCATGTCCTGGCCTTTTTCTGCTTCTGGTGGCCAGCTGTCTTCCGTGGCTTGTGGCCCCTTCCTCTATTCTCAAGGGCCACTAATCTCTGCTCCGTCAGCACATTGCCTCCTCCTCCCTCAACTCCTGCCTCCCTTTTATAAGGACCCCTGGATAATAGCAGACCTACCTGGATACCTTAGAATAACTTCCCAGTCTCAGGATTCCTAACTTAATCTTAAATCCTTTTCGCCACACAAGGTAACACATATTCCAGGGATTAGGATGTGGACCCTAGCATTCAGCCTCAAAGGATCTGTACTTTCATATGCTCTTGACAAATTATAAATCGCCCTCCATACAGGTGGGCTTCCCTGTTAGCTCAAACAGTAAAGGGTCTGCCTACAATGCAGGAGACCTGGGTTCAGTCCCTGCATTGAGATCCCCTGGAGAAAGAAATGGCAACACACTACAGTATTCTTGCCTGGAGAATCTCCAGGGATAGAGGAGCCCAGCGGGCTACAGTCCATGGGGTTGCAGAGTCGGACACAACTGAGCGACTAACTTTCATTTTCTTTCACTTTTTTTTCCAGAGGTGGTAACAGTTCACCTCCTCGCCATTGTTAGGAAGGCAAAACTTTTTCTTATACCATTAACATAGCTTTACCAAACTGATTATTTGGTGATAAAAAGCCATACCCCTAAAAATGAGAAGAGTCATACCATTGTGGTTTTAATTAGTGCGTTATCTTATGAGTGAGTTAAAGAATATGTTTGCATGTTGAAGAGCCATCATATATTTCACCTCTGGTCCTGTCCTATCACATTTTACCCACCTTCCTTTGGGTTGTTGGCCTTTACAACCTTTGAGCTGAATTGCAAATGGTATTGTTTTTCTTAACCCCTTTTTTTTTTACTTTCAAAAAGGTTGAAGTATAGAAACCTTAAACTGCTTTCCAGAGCTGCAGGATGGTAAATGGCAGGGTGGAGGTTGAAACCCTCCTTGACTTTGAACTTACTCTATGTTTCAGTCTTATCAACTGGCAGCTAAGCATAGATTACTTCTCTGCCAAAGCACACATTAGGGATAACAAGTAATAAACCTCTTATGCTGGATGGTGCTTGTGCAGTTTTCCAAGAGTTTTCATTTTTTAACCTCATTTTTACCTTCTTAGATATCATCCCATTTTACATATGAGGGAACTGAGGCTCAGAGATTTAGGAGCGGGCCTTGGCCATGTGACTGATGAGTGTAAACCAAGATCAGAACCTGCTCCTAGCACGGTGCCTTTGTGCTATTCCATCAACCATTTGTGGTTTAAGGCTTTCATATACTACCTTCAGATTTTGTTACCCCAAGTCCAACTGTATAATCACTTATCTATTATAATTTTTAAAATGACTGATTTTCTAAAAAACTTGTCTCCCTTCTAAGTGGTAACAGTCGTGAAATAACAAGTCTGGTGTGCCTTATTTGTTCCTAATCCCACATATCTAAGAATTTCCGTGGCCCACCTGAAACATTCTGTTTCCTGTAAGTGGCAAAAATGTTGCACGTTTTGGAAACACTGCATTACATTCATAAGACCTCATGAAAAATGACAGGCTCTTATAAGCATTGTCCTTTATTAAGCATCTACTAAATGTCAGATGCTTCATCTAATCCCTGCAGCCATCCTGCAGGGATTAGAAAGTGAAGTCGCTCAGTCGTGTCCAACTCTTTGCGACCCCATGGATTGTAGCCTACTGGGCTTCTCCATCCATGGGATTTTTCCAGGCAAGAGTACTGGAGTGGGTTGCCATTTCATCCTCAGAGACTGGGCTTTCTCAGTTCATGGAACAGTTCGTGGAAATGGAGGCTCAGAGAGATTAGTTGACTTACCCAATGTCACACAGCCAGAAAGTAGCCCAGCTGGGATTTGAGCCCAGGTCTTTCCGATTCAGAAGACCATCCATTTGCCCCAGACCTGCATTCTTCCGGTCCTCCCCAGCCTGGGCACTAGTTGTCTGATTGCAGAGTCCACCTCTAGTTGGTGATTGCTGGTCAGGACTGTGAACATCTCTGTAAGCTCTTTCACTACATGCAGTTAGGATTTCTGACGCAGCCCATCAAATGATTCAGGGGCCTTACTGGTCTGCCTTCAATTTATTTTATCAGCGCAACACCTTCATGAGGTGGACAAAAACAATGAACCCATTTATAAGTGAGGAAAGTGGAGAGTTTACACGAACCTCTAAATTCACCCAGTAAAAGAGCTACAGAGCCAAGAATAATACATAATATTGTTTCAGGAGACTCAAACACGGTGAACCTAAGAGCTTCCCAGGGCCCCATGGTACTCAGGTCATCAGAAGCTGTTTCCCAGCCCTGACCCTTCAGAAGCAACATTTCCTCACTGCAGAGGTCGGGGTTGGGTGGGGGTGTGTGTGTGTAATGCTTACATTTGGGAGTTACTCGGACTGTTCGCAAGAGCTCAGAGCACCCAGAGCATTTTCTCCCAGTTATTACTTTAAAGACCATAGCCCGAGTAAGTTTCCATCAAGAGAACAGCACTATGTATTTTGTAGTGGTAAAAATAATACAGATTTTACCTAACAGAACACTCCCAGGGTTACTGTGAAAATGAATGGAGTAGTATGCCAAAAGCAGTTTTGAATTCTAGACAGGGCTGAAGTGGAGGGCAATTCTATTGTTGTTCATCCTAAATAATAATACAGGAAGACCTGGGAGATATCACAGGTTCGGTTCCAGACCACCGAAATAAAATGAATCAATCACATGTATCTTTTTCGGTTTCCCAGCGCATATAAAAAGTTATGTTTACACTCTGCTGCAGTCTGTTAAGTCTATAGTAGCATTATGTCTTAAAACAAAGTACAGACCTTAAGTTAAAAATCCTTCTTTGCTCAAATATGCTAACCCTCATCTGAGCCTACATCAAGGACCATTGATCACAGATCATCATAACAAACAGAATAATGGTGAAAAAGTTTGAAATATTCGAGAATTAACCAAAATATGACACAGACACAGGAAGTGGGCAAATGCTATTGGAAAAATGGTGCCGCTAGACTTGCTTGACACAGGGTTGCCACAAACCTTCCATTTGTTAAAAAAAAAAAAGAAAGAAAGAAAAAGCAGTATCTGTGAAGCGTAATAAAACGAGGTATGCCTATAATTGATTATTGAGGTTGAGAGGGATGAGGTTCCTTGATATCCTTTTGATTTTGCTATGAAAAACTGATTGAACAAAGGGTTGTTATTCCTGTGGGTATAAAGATAATTCTTACATTCTGATCTCCACTTCAGCTATTTCCCTGGTATTCTCAGCTACATTTTTTTCAGATTCTAGCGGTCAGTGTGACTGACACAACAGAGTAAATTCCTCTGGGCTTACTTCTAGACTGCAAACTATCAAAAGGATGCTGAACATCTGAGACACAGCTGGTTTGGTTTTCAGACTTGGGGAGTTAAAAATTATGTCCACATGAAACCCTGCATGCAGATGTTCATAACAGCTTCATTCATAATTGCCAAAACTTGGAAGCAACCAAGATGCCCTTCAGTAGGTGAATGGATAAATAAACTGTGGTCCATCCAGACAGCAGACTATTATTAGCACTAAAAAGAAATGAGCTATTAAGCCATGAAGCCATGAGAAGGCATGGAGGAAAATTAAATGCATATTAGTAAGTGAAAGAAACCAATCTTGAAAAGGCTAGATACTATATGATTCCAACTATATGACATTCTGGAAAAGGCAGACCTGTGAAGACAGTAAAAAGAGAAGTTGCCAGCAGCTGGGTGGGAGGAGAGAAGAACAGGCAGAGTGCAGAGCGTTTTTTGGTGGTTCAAGTGGCGTAGTGATAAAGAATCCGCCTGTCAAGCAGGAGACACAGGAGATGCAGGTTTGATCCCTGGGTGGGGAAGAGCCCCTGGAGGAGGAAATGGCAACCCACTCCAGTGTTCTTGCCTGGGAAATCCCATGGACAGAGGGCTCTGGCGGGCTACAGTCCATGGGGCCTGAAAGAGTTGCACATGACTCTAAACAACTAAACAACAACAAGAAGAGGATTTTTAGGGCAGTGACACTGTATGATACATGGGAGGCAGATGCATGCCATACTCTTGTCAGAACCTAGAGAACGTACCACACGAAGACTGAACCCGAACGTAAGCTGTGACTTTAAGCAATGATGATGTGTCCGTGTGGATTCATCGATTGTAACAAATGTCCCGTTCTGCTGGGGGACTTTGAGAATGAGGGAGATGCACATGTGTTTCTGTTCAACATTGCTATGAACCTAAAACCACTCTAAAAACGAAAATTTACTTAAAACACACCCACACACAAAACCTGGAGTATGTCTCCGGTAGATGCCCAATTTATAGACGGGGAAACTAAGGATAGACTTGGACATCCTGCAGGCATATGACTTCAGATCTGCCGACCTTGAGGTCGTTGTCCTTTCCACTGCACCCTACCTGCCAAGGAAAATGTCAGCAGCAGCCCATCTGTGACCCGGTCGCCCACACCCAGAACGGAAGACACGAACACTGACGTCTTTGGCCCCTACGAGGCATCCTCCCCAGAACTTCTTCCTCAGGCATTCTTGCTGTTGAAGCCGGACGATGGCAATTGCCTCTTAACGACAGTGGTGCCTGTTGGCCTGGATCGTAGTTGTGTGCCCACTGACTGGGCATTAGGACATGTTTATGTTGTGCCTTGAGCAAAGGAAGGCATTACTCACACCAGCATCTGCTCCCAAGAAGTCTGAAAAGCTCACTTATTCCGCAGAGCACGATGGAAAATATAGCCCCAAGCCAAAGGTCATCCTCTGGCTCCTTTGAATGCGGGGAGCCAGCAGTCTTTCCTTTCATTCACCCCCAACTGTTGCTTGAGACTCTTCAATCTTAACTTGAATTCTATAAATAAAAATACATCCAGTTTTTTTTAATTTTGAAAAAGTATATATAACTTTTTTTTTTTTTAGTAAAAAGCTTTCTACCGGGAAACCAGTTGGCCTCCAATATCTTTGAATGGTTAAGTTTCAATTCATAAAGTCGGATTAAAATGGGGGAGCCAGCTTCCCACTTGCACAGGGTGTTTACTCTGTTCCCGGAAGCCCCGGGAGGAGGTCTGGCCCCTTAGCTGTTTCCTCTGACCAGCAGCTGATTCCTTTGATATCCCATCTTGTGTCCTGTCCAAAATAAATGATGGGAGCGATGCAGGCTCCCGTAGCATGGAGAGACCGTCTGCTGGTGCCATCTGATTCCTCAGCAGGCAGAGCAGCACCGCCCTGAGATGCAGGGGCCACCAAGGCGGATTTGTAGGCTGTGGGGGAGCGGGGTGGGGGCGGGGGAGACCACCTTGCCCTTCACACAAGACAACAGCCTATGACAGGAGAGTGCACTTCCCCTCTCTGAGACCGATTTTCCTCATATGTAAATGAAAAGAGCATCATCATAATAACAGGTAATGAGTATATCCCAGGCATTCTCTCAGTTACCCCCTGCAAAGGACCTCTGCCACCGGCAGGAACATCCTCATTTTGCAGACGAGGGACTGTGCCTGAGAGGTTTGCCCACAGTCACAGAGCTGGTAACCGACACAGCCAGAACCTGGGCTCTACGCGTCCGACTCCGGTGCCCACACCATTAACCTCCCGCAATGTGCTATCAAAGGCCTTCTGCACAGTCTCTGCGAATCCTCAGGGCAACCATAGAAGGCCGATGATAGCATCATTTTATAGCATTACCCACGTTTTATAGATGAGCAAAGGTCTCGTAACATCTTTTCCACCTGTGAAAAGTCTATTATTTTAAGTTCAGGAGGACAGTGACAGAAACACGAGATTAGGAAGGTCAGTGCTCAGACTTCCTGTTGGCAGAGGAGAAGGGACAGAGGGCACAGAGCGAAGGGAAAACAAGAGGAGAGAAAGTGGCTCCACAGTCAGGCCTGCAAAGCCCTTCCCAGGAGACCTCTCGGTTCTCCCGGATCATCCGGATTATTTCTTTGCAACAACAGTGGGAGGTGGGCACTATGGCCTCCTCCTTTTTACAAAGAGGTTGAGGAGAGAGAAAGAAAATGCCCAGGCACAGAGTGTACGACTGAAGTGACTTAGCAGCAGCAGCAGGTTATAGAGCTCTTGAGGAGCCGTGGGGCTTGAGCCCAGGCCCCTCTGATTCCAAAGACCTAGCTCTCGAGCTCTTTGCCATCCATCCTGCCTCCTGACCCCGACTCCTGACCCTCTACTCTGGCCACCTGAGCTGTCTTGGTTCTATAAACACCCCGTGTACTTGCAGACACCCGTGCCTTACACTGTGCAGTTTCCTTTGTCCAGAAAATTCTTTCTTCTCCCCTTTGTCTGTTGGCCAGATTTCTTCACAGTCATCCGATCAGGGCCAGCTCAGGGCTCTCCTCTTCTGAATTCTCTCCTGAGATCCCTGGCAAATGTCACACCTCTTCATCTGTGTCCCCTGAGCTGTGTGATGGAAATGAGAGCATCAGATGATGGCCATCAATAATGGCTGTAACAATAATCACTGCTATCATTGAAAACTTCAGCCTTTCTCGAGTCCTTACTGGGGGCTAGGTCTGGTGCTCAGCATTCACACATACCTCATTTCATGCGTTCCCACCACTGATGCCTTTCTGAAGAGGAGACTGGGACTCAGAGAAGTCAAGCACCTTTCCGATGGCCCCTTGGCTATCACACGCTGAACCTGTGCTGGCGTCAGCAGCAGGAGCCGTGACGATGGATCCTGGAGATGGGAAGGACACCAGGAAGGTGCCACACACTGAGAAATGCGGGCGGTGGCCTCCACAAGTGGAAAAAGGCAAGGAAACCCATACCTCCCTGAAGCCTCCAGAAGGAGCCAGCCCTGCTGACGCCTTGATTTAGACTTCAGAAATGCAGAACGTGAACCAGTGTTGCTATAAGCTGCTAGGTCTGTGGCCATATGTTACAGCAGCAAAAGCAGACTCATACAGGCAGAAATGCTTTTCGGGAGAGGAGTTGACAGTCTGTGGTCAGTACCTCAGCCAGGGCCTGGCTTGCAGAAAAACGTGCTTGTTCAATGAAGATTGCAGGCTGGGTGTTACATGCTTGTTCAATGAAGACGTGCAGGCTGGGTGTTATCTGTGAGCAGGACTGACTGTCCAGTATGTTGGCTTTTAAACCTGGATCACTGGAGCTCTCAGCCTGGCCTTTCTGTCCACAGTTCCAGAACAAGCACATCACCCGCACCTCCTCTCCATGTCCTGTTTGAATGAGTGGTTCTTTTCTGTCCGTATAAGGGATTATTGTTCCAATTATTTGTGCATCTCTATGGAAACATTCCTTAAAACTACTATACGTCAACTTGAATTTTCCACCAGCAAAGTCTTTGGAACATCTGTCTGTGACTATGGTATTGGTTTACATTGAGGGAGGAGGTACTTCCCTTTCGTCCATGCATCGGTGATAGATAAAGCCGTGGAAAAGCCTCTGGGCGTCAGGAAGCCTGAGCTCCGTCTGGCCTAGACCTGCCCTTCACTTTCTCTGTGACCTTGGACAAGTCACATCACCAAACATCCGTGTACTTCAGCTCTATTTCCTTGCTTGCAAAGTGTGTTGAACTGAGTGATCTTGACTACTCCTTTCTGCTCTAAGATTGTGTGATTTTCTAGCCTCTCCTGGTCAGAATTAATGCAATTCTACCAGCCAGCCTTGTTGTCCACCGCTGTCCCTTTGCACTCTGCCTTCAGGGATTACAAAGCTATTTACGTTTTTCTGAATGATAATAGTAATAATAATACCATCTGCTTCCTCTTTGATGCTACTCTGCTAAGCACTTTATAGACATTATCTCATTTAATTGTCACTGCCCCAAGGGTAGATATTTTTATCCCTGTTTTACATACAGCAACATTAGGCTCAGAGAAGTTAAGTAACTTTCCCAGCATCACACAGTAAATGGCAGAGATGGCATTTAAGCGAACTATCTGTTTACAGAGCCAGTGGCACTCTTAACCACTAATGCATAGACTACCAGGAATGTGGTTAGGGCCCAATCAGCACTTGCAGAACATTTGAATGAATCAACCTGAAACTCATTCCAAGAAGCAAACAGTTATCATATTTCCCTGCTGGGGGCTGAAGGCACTTCTTAGAGCAGCCATCCCCTAGCTGAGCTTCCAGGGGGCACAAGTGGGAGCTTCCTGGTTGGTTTACGGCGTGCCCTGCCTTGGAGGTCATATCCGTGGGAAATGACAAGGTCTGAAGCACCATTTGGATTATCCCTTCGAAGCCGGAAACCCCAGGTGGAGGGTGTCCCTAATGAATGTGGCATATTGTTTTTGCCTCAACTATCACCATTTACAGCATGCATTTCTCAGGCTTGTTCAGAGCTTGCGTTCCTAACCTCGGTATTAGGTGAGTTATATATACAGACAACTTTCTTCTGGAGTAGACCTGGGAAGGGTTTTAAGCCAGCCCTTCACTCCCTGCCTTTCAGTCCAGCCACACCTGTCAGCAGCCTCTACCTGGTTTCTGAGTGAGAAGTCCAGGCAGGAATTCTAAGATGCTGTCATAAGGAACGAGCATCCTTTCCCTCCTTTCCCCTTCCGTGGAAGCAAAGAGAAACCCTGAGCGGTTTCCCCCTGTACATCCCAGAAAGTCTGTTTCACAGAAGACCTTGGCTTAGAAGGTCTAATTCTGTTTAACGGAAGACCAGTCCTGGGTTGCTTTGAGCGCTGCCATGGTTAGCAGTGTAAGTCGTTTCCAGAAGGACACAGAGAAATGCCTCTTTGGAGGAGCTACGCCAGCCTCTTAGAATAGGTTCATCCTTTTGACCTTTTTTAAGAAGTGGCTGTGTAATAGGTTCATCCTTTTGACCTTTTTTAAGAGGTGGCTGTGTACATGCCGATCACTTAGTGTAGGAGTCCTCCCTGAGGGTGGCTTTGCTGCAAGGGGACCGTCAGCAACGTCTAGGCGGGGGTGGGGGGGCGGGGCCAGGGGGTGGGGGTGCTGCTGAGCATCCAGCAATGCACAGGATAGCCCCACCACAGAGCATTGTCTGGGCCCAGACGGACATGAGTTTGAGCAAGCTCCGGGATTTGGTGATGGACAGGGAAGCTTGGTGTGCTGCCGTCCATGGGGGTCGCAAAGAGACAGACACGACTGAGCGACTGAACTGAACTGAAACGTGACTAGTG
Organism: Aepyceros melampus; assembly: GCA_006408695.1. NCBI lineage: Eukaryota > Metazoa > Chordata > Mammalia > Artiodactyla > Bovidae > Aepyceros > Aepyceros melampus. The sequence continues at coordinate 231,246 of SJXQ01012702.1, read as the reverse complement.
TTGAGGCTGAGGACCCTGGCTCAGAGAAGACAGTGAGTGGTCTTCAGGGTAGGGGTGAGGGAAGTCCTCTGGAGAGGGGCATTCGAGCTTAGGTCCAGGGGAGGGAAGGATGTCTGTGGGCAGAGGGGAGGCGCAAACACAGCACACCGCCTGGTGGAACTGGGTGTTTCAGTGTGAGCGCCGGGGAGCCTGGGCCTTCCCAGCAGGATGGTGAGATGCTCTTGCTTACCCTGTGTTGATGGGAGCTGGAGATGCTCAGTAGGAAACACAAGGTTTAGGTCCTTAGGAATTTGTAGTATCATCAGAATATGAATGCAAGTACACACTGTATTTAAGCGTGGAGACTGGTACTGGCAGTAAATACTACAGGAGCCTGTGTGTGTGTGCTAAGCTGTCTCAGTCACATTTGACTGTTTGTGACCCTATGGACCAAAGGCTTGCAGGCTCCTCTGTCCCTGGGATTCTCCAGGCAAGAACACTGGTGTGGGTTGCCATGCCCTCCTCCAGGGGATCTTCCCGACCCAGGGATCGAACCCACGTCTCTTACATCTCCTGCATTAGCAGGCAGATTCTTCACCACTGGCACCACCTGGGAAGCCCCTCAGATGCCTATAGCCATTTCCGTATAGTTTGGGGCATTCCTTTCAGTCTTTGGGCACCTCCTAGCCATTTATTCAATGAATACTACTTAATACCTAACTAGCACCAAGACCAGGGTAGGCACTGAGGCTTTGAAAATGCACCACAGGCAAGAAGGAGGAGAAAACCCAAGTTATGGAGTCCAGTAGGTGGCCTCCACGACTCGCCAGCCACGTGACCTTGGACAGACCATTTCTTCACCTCTCTGAGCTACAGGTACATCACCTGAATACTGGGAGGAGATGACAATGGCATCATCTCTCTGGTGGTGTTGGGAGTGTGTAGGTCACTTAGCACCACACCTTGTACACAGGAAAGCCCCAATTTATGGCACCGGTGATAAGATGCTATCCCTGTGGCCCGGAGCTCACAGCTGGAGCAGAGAGCACCAGGAGAACAGTTTAAATTTACTGTTTCGTTGTGAAATCACATTTAAGCTCATTGCTACTGGAATGGACATCCAAGATACATTGTCCAGTGGAAAAAAAGTACATTGCAAGAACTCAGGCAAAGCACAGTCCCATTTATGTAAAAGAAGAAGTTTTAGGCATTACAGGTGAATGTGTAGGAGAGTAGGTTATAAGTAACGTACATAAATATGCATATATTAGAGGACAATCTGGAAAGTTATGAACCCAAGCAGTTACCAGGAGCTAGTTACCTGAGCTAGTCACCTCTGTGGAGTGGGATCAGGGTTTGGAGATAACTTTCATTTTGGGGTAGAGACAGTCCTGCTTGCTATGTATACCTTGTGTTCACGTCCGTTTCCTTGTCTCCATGTGGTTTGATAGAGGCTAAGTGGCGAGTCTGGCCATTAGGGTGAGCGTGTCTGCGTGTCCCTTCTGGGTGGAGGTGTTTAACAGCAGGTGAGAGTTTTTAGCTCTTGCTCCCCCCTTTGCTGCAGCAACTCTGGCGCCACGTGCTAAAGTCGGGGGAGTCCCCGTTTTCCTGCATCAGACTTTGTATGGTTGAGAAAGGGACTTGTTAGGGGGGACTGAGTTTTCAGGGCTGAGTTGTTACTGCAGCGCAGCAGAGCTGGTTCATACAGACTAGTTCACACTGGCAGTGGCATCCACTTCTGTGCAGTTGGGGTTTTCCACATTAAGCGTGTATTTTAAAAGTTAATATTAAGCTTACCTCTTAAAAGACCTATATACCATATGATTCCAACCATGTGACATCTGGAAAAGGCAAAACTATGGAGAAAGTAAACAGATGAGAAGTTGCCAGCAGCTGGGCTGGAGGAGGGGTGAGGTTAGGGGATGATGGTTGAGGGAGGTGGAGCACAGAGGACTTTCCAGGGCAATGAAACCACTCTGTGCGATCCTGTTATGGTGGTTATATGTCATTATACATTTGTCCAAACCCAGAGTGTCGGTTGTCAGCTTGGGTGATGATGGTGAGTCAGTTGTAACAAACATCCCACTTTTGTTGGGATAAGGATAGTGGGGGGAGGCAGCATGTGTTGATGGGCAAGGGTAAATGGAAACTCTCTTTACTTTCCACTCAGTTTTGCTGGAGCTTCCCTTGTGGTTCAGCTGGTAAAGAACCCACCTGCTATGTGGGAGGCCCGGGTTCGATCCCTGGACTGTATATAGGCCATGGGGTCGCAAAGAGTCAGACACGACTGAGCAACTTTCACTTTCAGTTTTGCTGTGAATCTAAAACTGCTCTAAAAACGAAGTCTATTTTTTAAAAAGTTAAACTTTCACTGTGGTATGGACCATACCTGTGACTTTTAGAAACACAACTTGCTGAAAACTCTGATTATCGTTATACTCAGGAATTAATGGGGGCTTCCCAGGTGGCATTAGTGGTAAGGAACCTGCCTGCCAGGGCAGGAGACCTAAGAGACGCAGGTTCGATCCCTGGGTGGGGAAGATCCCCTGGGGAGGGCATGGCAACCCATTTCAGTATTCTTGCCTGGAGAATCCCATGGACAGAGGAGCCTGGCCGGCTACAGTCCATAGGGTCACAAAGAGTCGGACACGACTGAAGCGACTTAGCATGCGCACAGGCAGGAATTAACCAGTCATGGCAAGTCTAAGTGTTCAGTGCCAATGTCGGTGATCTGCACACTTGCCTGGAAGGCCAGTTGTTTGCCGGGGCTTCCAATCGTTTGGGAACTCTCTGGAATAGGAAGGAAAAAGGGGAGTGGGGCCATTCAGGAATGACACTGAAAGCAGGCAGCTTGGGGCAGAAGCAAGCTTCTCTCGTAAGGCCGAATCTAGGCGCTATGAGCTGCCTCTTTTCCTTTTAGTATCTTTATTCGGAATGAGACCCACAGCCCAGCCAACGTCTATAAATAAACAGTCCATGACGCTCTGTCCCTCCTGGTTGCAACTGTCCAAACAAAGGAAAGTAGCCCTTTCCCGGATCCGAGCGCCCCCGGCCCCGCCCCCGCCCCCGGCCACGCTGAAGCCTTGGCAGCACTGAAGTCCCCAGAAAGAGAGTCTCGTGGTCGCTGTACAAGAATCCTCAAAGGCATTTCAGCTCCAGTCCCCGGCCACAACTGGAGGATGGAGTCAGCCAAACATTTGTGAGGCTAAGTGGGAGGAGAAGGAGCCGAAGGAGACCAGGGGACCCAAATGAGAAGCAGTCTTTCAGTGGTTTGATTTCTTTTTTTAAATCACTTTTGTGGTGCCACAAACTTGCCCTCGGATCTTGGCAAGGGAAGGACTTCTTAAGATATGAATGCCAGGGCTGCCCTGCGGCTCCCACACTTCCATTCAGCCCACTGACTAATGCAGTCAGTTTCTGCCTCCTCCGCTCCTAAAAACTGGGCTTCCAAGGCCAATAGCAATGTCCCAGTTGGCAAACAGAGGGGCGCCTCCATCCTCGGTGGCTCTGAGTGCATCTTCCTCTTCCTGCTTCTACTTGCTGGCTATTCCTTGTGTGTTTCTCTTGCTGGTTGCTGTGAGTGTGGCCCTCCGTGCCCTTCCTTAGCTCTCGTCTTGTCTCAAAGCCTTTCCTTGTGCCTGCCCTCATATAGATTTCCTGCAGCAGGGCCTGAGACCTGTGGGGTCACACCAGGCCCCACTCTCAGTAGGACCCAGTGTTTGGTTTAATGTTCTGCTCTCACCATCCTGAACTACTTAATGCATTTTTAACAAGGTGTTCTCATCTATATTTTGCAGTGAGCCCTGCAAGCTATGTAGCCTGTCCTGCCTGCAGGTTACTCTGTTTTAATACTTCCCCAAAATTATGTGGACAAGTGACTTAATTCTCTGTGTCACAATTTTCTTTGGTTGTTTTAGAAAATTCAGTGGCGCTGTCTGGGAAAGTGCTAGGCGTGGCACCTGGCAGGCATACATCAGGCACTCAACAAGTGCTGGTTAGGGTTATTATTGTATCTGGCCTCTCTCCTCCCTTGAGTTGCTTCCTTTTGCTCATCTCAGTGAAAGGGATTAGCAGTCATTCAGAAGTATAATCTGCTAATCGTTGGCTCCTCCCATTTCCCTTCTCCACATCCAAACGGTCATCAGCTCCTCTTTATTCTGCATTTGAAATGTTTATTAAACCTTTTCTCTGCTTACCTCTCTACTGCCACTGTGCAGGCTTAGGGCTATTGCAATGGCTTCCTAATTCATTTCCTCTTCTTGTCTTTTTTTTTTTTCTTCAGTCAAAAAAAAAAAAAAAAAAAAAAAACCAGAACCAGCAGCTGAGATTAAGTCAAGCTGGTCCAACATGAATTTATGCAAATGTCCATTTGTCCTTGAGGATGAATTGTGCTCCTTTGAAAGAGGATGGAAAAAAGAAAAATGAACATCAGTGCCTACTTTTGTGCCAAGTTCAGGACACAGTTTTGCATGCAGTCCTCACCAGGATCCTATCAGGTGGAGATGGCTCTCTCCCATTTGATGGTGAAGAAACCAGGACTCTGAGCATCGGCAGAGTTTTGGGCATTTTCCCGGTGACAAAGCTGGGGTTCATACCCAACTCTCTGACTTGAAAGTACCTGTTTGGCAGGAATAGAAGGACATGAGGAGAGAAAAAATAGTGAAATGGAAAATAGGACCTGTAGGTTAGTTAACAGTGATGTGCCAATGCTGGTTTCCTGGTTTGGCTTGTTGGGCAACAGTTGTGTAAGATGCTAACATTAGAGAAAGCTGGACAAAGCATGTACAGGAAATCTCTATACTATCTCCGAGCCTTTTCTTCAACTCTAAATTTATTTCAAAGTAAAAAGTTTAAAAAAAATACCTTTTTACTATGGACTTCAGGCCCTTTACTGAAATTCTTGATGCATTGTCTAGAACAATCTTCACATCTCGATGCGGTACCCCCAGCACACACACACACACACACACACACACACGCACACGCACATGCACACACAGGTGCACACGCTACAGTGTCTTGCACAGGAACATCAGCCCCAACTCACTGCACCCATCTGCAGCTGATGCAGCTTTGGCTGTGACCTACCCCGAGGCATCAGCAGGAATTATGAAAGGAGACAGAAACGGGGTGCGTTTGGCCCTCACTATAACTGTGTTCACCCCCCATCCCACCCTTTGGCTATAAAAATACGGCGGTGTTGCAATTTATACATTGCAAAATGCTTCTCCTGCCCCCCCCACCCCCCACATCATCTCCTCCCCTCTCTCTGAGTTGGCATGTAACCTTGATGATCCAGCCAAATGAGTTATCTGAGATGGAAACGTTAATTTATCCGAGCAGATGGGTGTCACCGCTGCTCTGTAAAAAGGTGGCGTTTTGCCGTATTGGCCCAGAGTGCGCGGATGAAGTCCGGGCTGCGTCGCTGAATCACCGAGTGTGAACGGAATCATATGTTAGCAGCACTAAGGGAAATGCCTGTTTAAGCTGAGCCCGTCCAGAAAACAAATCCTCACCCCCCGCCACCACCCCAATTTTTGTTTTAAATCTGGATTTTCACATCTCTGATTTGCAGAGGTCTGAAAAACCTGAAACTCATTATTTCTCAAAGTGTGGTCTGCCCGCATCAGAGTCACCCAAGGGTTTTATTAAAAACGCAGATCTGTGGGACCCACCCCCGACCTACAACCTCCCTCACTCTTGGGAGTACAGGCTTGGGGATTCTGCAGTTTTAACAAGCTCCCTGGGTGCCTGTCACACACACTGAAGATGGGACTACTGTGGCTGAAATGATGCTATCAAACTGCCCAGGAAAATCTTCAAAACAAAACAGAACAAAGCAAAAAATCTTGGGATCCAAGGTGGGGGGGTTTTGTGTTTTGTTTTGTTTTGTTTTTTTGCGGGAGGTGGGGGTGGGGGGTCCTATTTGTTTCTACTTTCCTCTCCTCTTTCAGATTTTGTGCAAAAAAAAAAAAAGTATTACTTTTGTGGTTGGAAATAAATACGTAAAAGGAATAAAAAAGATAGTACAAAGAGATTATTTGTGCACTAGTAGCCAAAGACGGTTTGGAAATGTCAGGAATTTCCAAGACAAGGGGTGTCACTGTCCTTGGCACTGAACTTTGGGTCCACGTTCTCTCCTCAGATGCCCTCCCCCTTCCTCCCCCGACCGACCGCTGCCTACTCTAAGTGTTACATCCAATTTTCTCTTGAATACACGTAGTGAGGAAACTCAATGACCTCCCAGGGGACCTTACTTATAGGGAAGAAGCACAGCGAGAGGATTTATGGAACGTCTGTAAAATATGTGTGTAGAAACTCACGACATTTTGATCGCTACCAAGGAGAAAAATGGACAGTTTCTTAGCATCTTACCAGTCAGTTTCGTGAGCCCCCCCCTTTTTTAAATGGGTTACAATTAATTAATCTCCACCCCCCTCCACCTTTGTTAGGAATTCTTGGCACAGACACAAGCCCCGGAGAAGGGAAACATTGCCCACGGGCTATATGTCCAAACTGTCAGGATTTCAATCCCAACTCTCTAGGGGCAAAGCCAGGTTTCACGTGCTCCCCATGAAGTGGGGAGAGCCTTGTCAATGTTGGCGGGAAGGAGGGTATTATCGCTATTGCTGCTCCCCCTTCTCTAACAGTCTCAGAGCCGCTGGCAAGCTTTGCAGGCTCCCAGACACCCTCTCCCCTCGGGGGGAGCTGCCTCCACAACCCAGGGCCATTTTCAGGGGAGGTGAGCCCAAGATGGTTGCCAAGCCAGGCCCTGTCCTCCTCCAGCGCTCTCGTCTAACGTGGGGGAGCATCGATTAGGCATCTGGTTTTTCTCAGCCTCGCAGGTTCCACTCCTTCCCCTGGGAATCTGCAGCCAAAGACAATGGACCTGAATGGAATTTCCCGAATGGCTGGAGGAGGAAGAGTCCTCCGAGGGGAATTTGGGTCCTCATCCTGCTTTTGTCACCACCTTGTCTCGAGCCCTTTCTTGGCCTTGGTTTCTTCATCCATATAAGACAAATTCAGGGGAGTATTATGAAGATTAGAGAAAATCTATAAGCAGTTATCAACCAGGAGGGACATGCCCCACCCACACCCCCACACCCAGGGGACATTTGACAATGCCTGGGGATAATTTAGGTTGTCACAACTTGGGTGGGAGTTGGGGGGTGGGAGGGCAGTCCTACCGATATCTGGTGGGTAGAGGCCAGGGATGCACGGGGCAGCCTACCGCCCCCCACCCAACACAGAATTGTCCAGCCCACTTGTCAATGGTGCTGTGATTGAGAAACGCTGATAGAAAGGGCTTGGCAGACAATTAGTGACTCAAGTAGTAACAGTGAGGAAGGGTGTGGAAAAAGGAACGCAGTAAGTGTATTCAATAAACCTTAGCTATTATTAGTAGGTCCGAGATAATTGGTAGTTGCTTCCTGGAATGCCTCGGAGGAGTCTAAGGCGACAAACAAGCTCAGCTAGACGGTGTCATGATGGATTAGTGATGTCTGCCATGGGCCTGGCAGGGGGACGTGGCAACCTGAGTGCAGTGTGTTTTCTGACCCTGGACTCTATGATGTCTAGCATCTGTTTCTCCTCTGACATTCTGTGATTCTATGGCTGTGATTCTGTGAGTCTATCTATAAAGTTCCACAGTCAGCATTATTTACAGAATATTTAAGCAGCCTGGGCTCCCGCCGGCTCCCTTGCCAGGGCAGGAGGGTGAGTGGAAAGCCAGGAAGACACAGCTGGCTCCGTGCAAGGTGAAATAGATCGCCGCCGACAGGATGCCAGGCGGGGGATGCGACGTGGGCAACTCCCCGCGTAGCACCTCCGTGTCTCCCCCACCTCTCCTGGGTTAAACATGCTTATGGTTAGAGTCACTCCATTGGATTAAACATTGTCTCCAAGAAGCCTTTGTTTAAATGCGTAAAGCTTACCTAGAAGGGATAAGCGTGCAATCCATCCCTGTGTATTATCCAATAAGCTAGCTGTTGTTCAGCAGAATAGAACTGAGAGGGAGTGGGACCAGAGACAGGTTATCTGTGAGAGCAGGTGAGGAGGTGAGGGGAAAGCCTGCCTTAGAGGGTAGGAGTCAGAATTGGGACTGTACAACTCCAGGAGGCACTGTTTACACTGAATTAGCATGTCTGGCTCGTCCTAGGACTCTCTTCGAGTTTTCATGAAGACCCCATACCCTGGGAACTCCCTCTGTCCTGGGTGATCCAGGATGGTCGATTATCCGACCTCTAGGCCACGTAGCATGGAAGGAGCTGTGTAGTCCTTGCTGTAATTTATCCCTCATGCGGCTGCCTAAATTCTCTTTCTGGACATGTCCCTCCCTTGCTACGAATACTCTGTGGCTCCCTGGGACCCTCCAGACTAGGCTGGGACTCTGTCACGGTGCTTACGGTAGCCCCCAGCCTTGCTTCCTGGTGTCACCCAACCCACCCATCTCCTGCCTCGAATCTCTTCCCCAGCTAGTCGCCATATTGGAGATACATTATAGGGCATGATTCCCTCTCTGGGTTAGAGGAGGAGCTTTCCTAGAGGGGTACTCACTTCTTGGAGTGTATTCAACTTGGGTCAGTAGCAAAAGAGCTGATTAGCCCAGGCTCTATAGTATAAAATTGATCTGATCCCCTCCCCCACCCCACCCAGTGATTTGGGGCTCGGGGACATGGCTACCACTTTGCATCAAGAGAAACCTCACATACCCCCAGAGAGCCCCAGGAACCCTTGGAGAGTGAGGGTTAAGCCACCAGGCACATGGAACCACCCTAAATGAAAATAAAGCCTTCCTTCCTTCCTACACTCTATTAAAACTTTTCAAAGCTGTTTCACACATACCCCCGGACAGATCGCCTCTCAGAAATAGGGACGATGGATGTCATGCCCATCCAACAAGTGGAAAAAGTGAGGTCCTGGGTGGAGGATCGTATGCTCAATAAAGGAAGGTTTCTGGATGGGAATGGTCAAGTGCAGACATTTAGTATCTCGGGCACATCGGTGCCGGAACTGTGACTAGCCTCATGTCCGCTGATGATTTTCATTCATTCATTTACCAAATGCTTCTTACCACGTGTGAGGCACCATGTTTGTTCACGATAATGACGACAGCTAGGGTCGTGGGCGACTTTACTATCCAAGCCCTCCCTGCTAAATTCTGGATGTGCCTTCACTTCAGTGCTCAGCAAGCTTTGTGCTGTGGGCATGACTGCCACCCCAGATACAAGGGAGGAACCCGAGACTGAAGAGGGGGAAGCAGCCCACCTGGAGTCCTCAGCTCACACGCGGGGGCTGTGCTGAGGCTCATCGTGTGCCCGGGTGTGGTGTGCCCGTGTGGAACTCTCCTGTCAGGAGAGAAACACGAGGTGCAGGCTTTGCCCCTAAGACTCTCCGGCTATTCCCTTCCAATGAGCAGCACTCCAAACAGAGAGAAAGGAGACCAACATCCATGGAGCATCTTCTGTGGCGTGTGCACCTCACGTTTTCCAGACCACCTGGCGAAGTAGCTGCAGTTGGGCCCGGAAGAAGCCGAGGCTCCTTGGGTTGACATGACTGACCAAAGCTGGCCCAGCTGGTGTGCGCGGAGTGGAGACCTGGCCTTGGCCGGTCATACCACATGACTTGCTTTTTCCACCAGCCCTCCCAGAGGACGGGCGGTGGGGAGACAGCTTACCACGAGCCTTCAGGTCACATAAGAACCACAGGAGCAGTTCTCCTGCGGCTTGGTACGTGACCTTAAGCACAAACCCTTGGGTTTGTGACAAGAGCCAGGCTCACTCACCCATGGTGGGGCAGGGGCGCTGGGGGGAGGACCCAGGGCCTGTCCGAGTGGAGGCCCTCTGCCCGCGATGGGCAGCAGGTGGCGCTGTGGCCCCGGTTTAACAAGGACAGCGGGAAGGTGGAAAGGAGGGGGGAATCCAGAAAGAAGAACTAGTGGAAAACAAGGATTTAAAAAGAAGAACAATTTGTTCCAAAACATTTGCCTTGTAACGGGGTCATCTATAAATTCTGGGTTTCCTGTTTGCCGCTGGGCAGGCTGGCGGGCGGGCAGGCCACTCTCTTCTCTGCAGTCTGGAAGAATCATTTCAGCCCAGCTCACGAGCTCCGGCCTCCCCTGGCCCAGATCGGCTCTGAAATTTCCCGGCTTTTGTGCCCGTAAGCCGGATCCTGTGACAGCAGGTCTCCTTGAGCCGTGCTCCAGTTTCCACAGGGGTGGGAGGAGGAGTGAGATCATGGTCATTTTTAAAGGAGAGACTGTCTTCATGCGCTCCCTGTGTTCTCCTGCTGCCAGGCTTGTTTTAAGGCACGAAGTAAGAGAGCAGAAAGAAATGAAAGAGACAGAGGTGGATTCTTTTATCTTTATTTTCCATACTTACAATTTTGTGTGTGTTGCGGGGAGAACACTTAAAATCTACACTCATCAAATTTCAAGAATGGAGTTCAGTGCTATTAATCAGCAGTGTTAAGTAGATCCCCAGAACTTATTCATCTTCACAGTGAAAGTTTTATGCCTTGACCACACCATCTCCCCAACTCCTATACTCTTCCAGCCCCTGGCAAGCACTATTCTACTGTCTGTTTCTGCAAGGTCAACTTTTTTAGATTCCACACATAAGTGATACCATGCAGTATCGTGTTTCTGGGTCTGGCTAATTTCACTGAGCCTAATGTCTTCCACTCCAGTGTTCTTGCCTGGAGAATCCCAGGGACGGGGGAGCCTGGTGGGCTGCCGTCTATGGGGTCACACGGAGTCGGACACGACTGAAGTGACTTAGCAGCAGCAGCAATATCTTCCAGGTTCTCGTTGTTGCATATGGTAGGACCTCCTTTTTTTTTAATGGCCTAACAATATTCCACTGTGTAGATATGCCACATTTTCTTTAGACATTCACCTGTCAGTGGACACGTAGGTTGCTCCCACGTCGTGGCTACTGTGAATAATGCCTCACTGACCTGGAAGTGCAGATATCTCTTCAAGACCCTGATTTCGTTTCCTCTGGAGTTACACGCAGCAGTGGGACTGCTGGATGAGATACAGTGGCTCTGTTTTTGCTTTTTTAAATACTTATTCATTTGTATTTGTGGCTGTGCTGGGTCTTCACAGCTGTGTGGACTCTCCTCTAGTTGCGGAGAGCGGGGGCTACTCCTGTGGTGGTGTGCCGGCTCCTCTCATTGCAGCGGCGGAGCACGCGTTCTGGAGCACAGGCTCGATACTTGCGGTGCACGGACTCAGTTGCTCCGTGGCATGCGAGATCTTCCTGGACCAGAGATTGAACCTGTCTCTCCTGCATTGGCAGCTGGGTTCTTTACCACTGAGCCACCAGGGAAACCCTGTTTTGTTTTGTTTTGTTTTGTTTTGTTTATGAAGGAGATAGCTCTTTTTAAAAAAGAGAGAGCTGTTCTAGTCAATATGGGGACAAAAACATTTCACTGGAAAAGAGAGAGAAAATTCTTTTTACCTGCCTGGTAGAAATTGAACCAAGCCTAAAGCCCAAAGCCGTCAGTTGATGAATGGCTAAAGAAAATGCAGCCATCCATCCATTCAACCATCTATCCATCCATATATCCCTCCATCCATCACTTATCCACCCATCCATCCATCTACCCATCCAATTGCTCACTCATTCCCTGAGCAAACAATTACGGAGTACCTACCATATGCTGGTAGCTCAACCTGCTTTACTCTAAGGGTAAGCCTGGACCAGTTCTGTGGTCTCCTTCTGGGGTCAGTGGCACGTGGAGGACATGTGAGTAGCCTCTAGAGTTGGCATCCAGAAGGTGGGCTTGGGACTCCTGGGCAACAACTGTTGGGACCTTTAGCAAAGATTGCAACATATTTGGCCAGGGTGAGGGGTACAGTTTGTGGCTGAAAACAGAGTTTTTCTCTGAATAAGTCAAACGAGCCTGTCTGGGATCAAATCCACGAGGGCTGGACAATCTGGTCCCAGCAAATTAAAACAACATGGGCACCAGCCAGCTACATTTTTGAAAACAGTATTTCTGTTGTTTTAATCAAGGACACCACCTCCCCTGTCCTTTGCTCTTGACAACAAGCTCGAATTGAAATGGAGCAGAATTTATAAGAAAATAAAACAATTCTTGGGCATCGCAGCACAAACTCATTTTCCTTCTCATCAGCTTCACAGTTTAAGGGCCTTTGTCTATCTCATTGTACCCTTCTGTCTGCAGGCTTATGAGAATGAATGGGCCCATGCCAAGACAGTGTCCTAAGTGACACCAGAGCAACTCTTCTCTTTCCTTATGTAGTTGAACCAGACCTGTTGTATCCTTCCCACAGGTGGAGAGTCCCACTTAGCCAGGGTCTTGGTCCCTGCAGTGACTGTGGGCAGCTGGGGGGATAGTTTGAGCCCCCAGGCTGAGTCTGCATATTAGCTATGTCTTATTTCCTGTATTCTGATGCTTTGAACATCTTGGGACCTGCTCCTCCTGGGTTTAGCCAATTCCTAGAGATAGGGAACAAGTCGCCAGGAAGCATGCCTCTCAGAAGCAGACCAACCAATCCAGAGGTCACATCTCCGACCCTCTTCTTGACAGGACTCTCACCCTCTGAGCCACTGTCCACCTGCCCTGCTCACCCAGGACACACAATGTGGACACAGCCTTCACGCCCCAGATCTCACTGAGGTTATTCCAGCTAGCCCCCCTGGAGCCTGCTCCCCTGCTTCATCCATTCCTCCCAGGAGAAACCATAGTAAAAGTTCTCACCTGTACTTTTCCCTTGCTGCCCCCACCTCCTGACAGTCCCTGGTGCTTCCCCGTGGGACCTGGCATGTCAGCCATGCCTCCTGTTTCTCGGGATCTGCGAGTATGATAAATTTCTTTTTTTTGTGACAGTCATTTCTGTGTCTGAGCATCCTATCAAAGCTGCTGAAAACAAAGCCCAGGCACCCTGAACATGGCCCGCTCTGTCTGGCTGTGTGGCTGGGGCAGGTTACTTCCCTGTGCTCTCTTACCTGCCGCCTCCACTCCCAGTGAGGTGACTTCCAGTGGCTGCGGGGATTGAGGAGGTGAGAACGTGATTTCCCAACCTCAAGAAACACCTCTCCAGAGTCCTGTTTTCACCATGCTCACTCTTCTCTCTCTTTCTCTTTTTTTGGTTGTGCCATTTAACTTGTGGGATCTTAATTCTCCAACCAGGGATCAACGTCCCCTCACCCTGCTGCCATGGAAATGCAGAGTCCTAACCACTGGACCACCGGGGAAGTCCCTGTTCTATTTTCTTTATAATGTTTATTTGTATTTGAAACGACTCCTTCCTTTCTCTGCCTGCCCCCATCCCATTAGAATGAAAACTTTCATTCACTGCTGAACACCAGGCTAGTTACTAGACCAGTGCCTGGCACACAGTAGGTGCCGGGAGCCAGCACGAGGAGTCCCGCCCGTGGCAAAGGTCATGAGATTAAGGGGTCCGACAGGCAAAGGCAAATCAGGCCTTAAGGGAGCCTCACTGAATTTTCTCGAACATCTACCCCCAAAAATCCGGAGTCTGCCTGCCTTATTGTACTGTGCTTTCTACTCTTCTGACATAACAGGGGGCCATCCCCGAGCACCTTCCTCTAAAAGGAATTAACTTAGGGCTCCAGTTAACAGTCTCCTGCATATAAAAAGAATGTCTCAGTTTAAACCTCTTTGATGGCTTTCTAACTTACCTGACCGGTCTGCCTGGACTTTTACAACTTGTGAATTGTTTACAGCGCCCCGAGAGGCACGGAGCTTAAAGCATCTTAAAGATACACAGCCTCTTCTAAAGAGCTAAGAATTATATTGGTAGAGGGTTTCGCTGTTGAGTCAATGACTGCTGCCAGGCCTCCATATCCTTTATCTTTTAGACACTTGAAGGATATTAATCAATGTAATTGGGATATAGAAAAGGGAATATAGTAGTTTTGATGTTAGCAACACTAGACTTTTCAGTTAATTACTTTTCTCTTTGTTATAAATCACTGTACTTCTTTCATTGTTATAAATTGTTGTGTCCTTGCTATGTAAGAATGTAACTTTAGTGCTTTCTGAGAGTGGCACCAGACTTTGGGATGAACACTATTAAGGCAAATAAGTCTTCTGGTTGACAAACCTTTATAGAAAAGGGCCGTAAAATGTTAATTGGCCTTCTGGCCAGAAGATGATGTAAATCACCTAAGACTTGTGTATACAACTACGTATGCAGAGAGAAAGCCTGGTCTCAATAAGAGTCAGGGCTGCTGACACTGCATAATTTTGTATTATCCATTGATCTCTATGTACAACCAAAAGTATAAAAGGCATTTCTGGATGATAAAGGATGGACCAGTTTCTCAGACCAGCTTCTCGAACTGGTTTCTTGGAAATCTGGCTCCCCTCATGTCGAATCTCTCTCTCTCTCTTTCTCCCTTTCCCTCCCTCTCCTTTTCAGGCTGAATTCCCATCTGGAGCGCAGAGGCTCACCTCGTCTACTTACTTGCCCTGGCTTCTAAGATCCACACGAGAGGGAGCCCAAGGCAGGGAACCCTCCCGCTCTTCAAACGGGCGCCGGTGGCCTAACGTAGATGGTGCAAACCTCTTGTCCTGAGGTTTTATTAGTTTTCCACGTAAACCAAGTTATTCAGCCTTTTTTCTCCACTAAATTTCCCACTACACTATTCTTTCCTAATCTCTCTTAATATTTCTAATTAAATAGTCCTTTCCCAGACCCTGACTCTGTCCCCGCTTCGAATTCCCTGGATCCACCGGGGCTGGACCCAGGCAAGTAGGTACTCATTTGTTAGTACAGAATGTGTGTAAACATGCCCAGCACTTAGGAAGCCTACTTGTTGCCTTTGGGTCTTTCGGGATCCTCTGGCATGGATTTGGGCCACTTTGCAGGGTGGGAGCTATTGAAGGAGATTCTAGTCCTTTCTGCTGGCTTGTGAAGCTTTGCGCTGTGTGGAGGCTCTCGTCCAAGACACTCAGAGCACTTTATAAACATGAACGACGTAAATGGTGTGCTTTGTTTGCAGCAGGTGGGGCATGATTCGCCGAAGCAGGATGGTTCCCAGTGAAGCCAAACCTGTTCTGGAAGTGAGCGGAAAGTTTAGGCACAGTCAGAGGCCTCAGAAGCCATTTGCCCAGTGAAGTCCAGTGGGTGCTCTGGACAGCAGAGATTCCTGGAAGACAGCTCCTCAACCCCTTCCTCTTCGCCCAGCCTCGTGCCCTGGAGCTGGTATTGTTCTGCTCCTTTGGCAGAGCTTCCAGAATTGAGTTAAGAGGCTTCTCCTGCTTCCAGAAGACTCCTCACATGGATTTATTGAGCCCCTACTTAGCAGAGCGTTGAGGCTGCAAGTCATATGGTACTCACATTCACTCATTCAACAGAGGCATCTGAGTATCCAGTCTGGGCAGGGGCTCTGCATGGAGGGATGAGGAGACCTATCTATGGGGAGGCCTGTCACAGAGGAAGTAACTGACTGAGTACACACAGCACGGGGTCCGTAGGAGCCCAGGAAAATGGGTTTGGATCAGGACAGGCCTCTTAGAGGACTAACGCTTCCATTGATATCCAGGAATCTTTTAGTTAAAGGTTACAAAACCCTAACTCAGACAGGCTTAAGCCATAGAGACAATACACTGACTTACAGAGTGGATGAATCCAGGAGGTGGTGGCTTCAGGAACGACTGTATCAAGGGGCTTAGATGAGGACTCCATTCCTTGGTGCTGTTTCTTACTCCGCCTTGGCTTCATTTCCGAATTGGAAGCTCCTGGTTCCTTTCTCCTTCTATTCATACGTGTTGTATAGTCGCTAAGCTGTGTCTGACTCTACGACTCCAGGGACTGTTGCCCACTAGGCTTCTCTGTCCGTGGGATTTCCCAGGCAAGAATACTGGAGTGGGTTGCCATTTCCTCCTCCAGGGGATCTTCCCAACCCAGGGATCACACCCGCGTCATCTCCTGCTCTGCAGGCAGATGCTTTACTACTGAGCCACCTGGGAAGCCCATTCGTATGTTTACTTAACCAATATTGACTAAGTGGTGAACAAGACAATGTCCTACAGATTTAGCCAACAGATAAACTTAGGTTTTTGCGCCAAAGACACCTGTGCAAGAATATTCATTATAACATTGTTTACGCCACCCAAAGACTGGAAACAATGTAAGTGGCTGCCAGTAAGGACTGCCAGTAAATCATGCAACGGAAGGCTGGACGGCCCTTCAGAAGAACGAAACAGACTTATATCAGCAGTTCTCTCTCCGGCCGGCTTTACCCCTCAGAGGACATTTGGCGAGGTCTGGAGCACTTTTGGTTGTGATAAGTTGTGATAACTGCAGGGGGAAGGGCAGCACTGATGGCATCTAGTGGGTGGAGGCCAGGGAAGCCGCTAAACATTCTGCAACGCCTGGCATTGCCCCCACAATAAAGAATTATACAGCCCACGATACCAGTGGTGCCAAGACTGAGAAACTTTGATCAGTAGCTACTGATACAGAATCTTAAAGATATGATAAGTTTAAAAAAGACACTACAGAAAACAATAAGTATATTGATAGTAGGCTACCATATCTATATGTATGTTTATATAAGCATAGAATTATCTCCAGATGAATAAATAACAGAGTGTCTTGTGAAGGCTTGAGGGAGAGGTGTGGAAGAGAGATTTATTTTTCACGTACAGAGATGTACAGCTTTTTTTTTTTTTTTAACTGTTTGAATATTTTTAAACCACATACACAGATTCTTTTTTTAAAAATTAAAATATAAAAAGGATGAAAGTTTGACTAGACCTACCCACGATCCCTGCCTGGCTTCTTTTCTAGCTGTGTCTTCTCCCTTTGAGATGATGAATTTAAGAGCAATCCCACAAATTCACTGTTGGAACAGATCTTAGAGATCATCAAATCTTAGCAGCCATCAAAGAGCTTGTGGAAACCCTAGATTAGATGTGTTTAAGTGGGTCTCTTCTGGAGGAATCGTTAGGCCTTTTAAGGCAAGAGTGTGACTGGTGGTCTCCAAGGGGTCACGCCATACAGAATCAGCAGGCGTCCAGACTGCCTCAGCAGTGCCCTGGGGCAGCTGTAACAAAGCACCATGAACCGGGGGGCTTAAAACAACAGAAATTGGTTGTCTTCCAGTTTTGGAGACTAGGAGCTGGAAATCAAGATGTCAGCAGGGCCCGGCTCCCTCTGAAGGCTGTAGGACGCATTCTTTCTTGCTTCTTTGTAGCTTCTGGAAGTCTGTGGCAGTTGTTGGCATCCCTTGGCTTGCAGCTGAATCCCTGTGATCTCTGCCTTCATCCTCATCTGGCCTTCTTCCTGTGTATCTGTCCTCACCCGGCAGTTGTCTTATAAGGGCACCAGTCATGCTGGACTAGGGGCCCACCCTACTCCACTATGATCTGATTTTAACTGATTACAATTGATTACAATTGCTCTACTTCCAAATAAGGAAACGCTCTGAAAGTCTGCAAGTCTTCAACATATCTTTGAGGGGAGGGGAGAAGGGACACAATTTAACACATCACAGTTCCTAAGCATATGCATGTGTAAATAGTTTTTCCATTTCATTTCAAAAGACTGCTGTTCTCCTGGTTATGCTTCAAGAAATGTGGATCTCATTGCAGTTCCTTCACTTTGCAGTTGAGGTGTCTGAGGCCCAGAGAGAGACAGTCACCAGTTCAAGATCACACAGCAGATTAGAGGCAGGGCTAAAATGAAAATCTAGGTCACCTCTCCCCCTGAGGAGAGAGTCGGTGAACCCTACACGTCCTTGACAGAAGCTGCTCTTGGTATAAGAGTTTCCGACTGACCGGTGAACAAGACGGCATTCCTCAATTCATCATCTCGTCCACCTGCCCATCCGCCCACCCACCATTCCACTACTTTATCTCCCAATATGCAGACAAAGCTGCCTGATGGAGCAGTTATGGCCATGGGTCTTATTTCTGAATGTTGCCAAGTATGTTCTCTGGGAATCTAGGTTGTGACAGAAACCACTGTAGGCTGTTTGAAGCCATCAGTTCAGTTCAGTTCAGTTTGAAGCCATAAGAAGGATTTATTGGCTCACGTATCAGAGGAGGCAGGGCTGGATCCAGGAGCCCAAACAACGCCCCCTCCCTCTCTCCTCCTCTGGGTCTTGCTTCCCTCGTGTTGGCATCATCCTCAGACACACTTGCTCTGTGGTGGGAAGATGGGTTCTGGCTGCTCCAGTCCCATTAGAATAGAAAGAGTCTTCCCTTTCCCCAGGTTCCTACCAAGGTTTCAAGGAAGGTTTGCTGCCCACACCACAGAACTCATTCCTCCAGCCAGCAGTATTTGGTTCTCTCCTTGGCCAGATCTGGAGCAGATGAGTGAGGTCAGCTCTGCCTGAACCATGGTGGCTGAGAACGGAAGAGCACTTATTATTCTCCCCAAAGGTGCTGGTCAGGTGGAACCGTGGTGAGTTATCTCTGCTGCCCCCCACTAGCTCTTCAGCAGAGGCACAGTTACTTTCAGTGGTGTTTGGGCAGAGATGGAGAGGCTCTGGGCAGCCCCATTGTCACTGGTGTGGTCCAGTTTGAATCACAGACAGTTTGGTCTCCTCTGTGTTTGTCTAGACTCCTTTCACTCTAACAAGTGTTTACTTTTCTATCCCCCACCCATAACCAGACTGTAAACTCCCTGGAGGGCCCTGGCATATTCCCTTTCACAAACCAGCAGGTAGCACAGCAGGCATAGAGTAGGCTCTCAGTTAAGTGCGCATTGAACTGGGAATCCCATAGGGCCACGGATGTCCTAGGTTCTCCATAAAATCTTGCCAAGTGAATGAGTGAACGATTGAATGAATGATGGATGGATGGATGGATACGTGGGTGGATGGATACATGGGTACATGGATGGATAGACACATGGATAGGTAGGTGGATAGAAGAATAGATGGGTGGATGGATGAATAGATGGATCAGTTGATTGGTGCATTGATGAATGGGTGGATGCATGAATGGATGAATGGATAGGTGAACAAGCTGATGTATGGATGCTGGGATGTGGGGGAGAGCCGACAGATACTATCAGGATCATCACTCCATCACAGCCTCCACTGCAAAGAGCATCTCCTATCAAGGGCAAAAAAGCTCCCTGATTCTCTCATTGGCTGCCTGATTTCTGTAACACAACCTGCCCACTTTCACTTATAGGACAGGGTGTCAGTACTCATTTCCCTAGTGAATTTTGTTTGAATTCTACTGTTGATCATTCATGGATGGATGAACCGTGCTGCAGAGAACAAGGACCCAGCTGTCTGCTCAAAAAGGGAAGGAAATGGCTGAGAAGTAGGAACTATGTGCCCTGCTCTCTCTTCCTGCAGACAGACTATTCACACAGTGGCGGACACGGCTGGGATAACCCTCAAGTCACATCTTTCCAACTCTGTGGAGCGGCAGCTCTCTTACCTTGGTTTGTACAAACCAGGAGAAGGACCCAAGCATCTGGGTGCTTGGGGCATCCCATGGGTGGTATGCTCTGGAGACAGCCCCCCCACCCCCTACATGACTTTCCTAAATGTGCTTAAAGACAGCCTGCCTCCACTTCAGATGGGAGTCAGTCCCAATAGGGAGAGCGTTGCACTCCACCCTGTGGAACTCTGGCTTCCCTACTCCCCTTGCTGTTGCTTTCATGCCTCCTGGGAAAGGGGCCAACTCAGCAGTCCACCTCAGAGGGAAACTCCCTTGGGAAACACCCCAGAGGGACCACCTGCTCAGGCGAGCAGCAGAGCTGCTGGTAACCAGGCAGCCCCCTTGGAGTCTGGCTTGCCGGTCAGAGAGCATTGACCATCAGATACAGCAGACCCGCCCTCTCCATTAGGTGTCAGCTCTTGTGAGGCTCAGTGAGATAGTTTGCTGGATGCTGAGCAGAAAGGCTATTTCCTGCTGCCTCTGCCACGCTCTCTGCAGGGTGCTGTGCAAGAGCAGTGTGCATTCAGCTCTTCCTACATGCCAGGCTCCCTCCTACCTTTGGGAGACAGCTATTAATATCCCCACTTTACGAAAGAGAAAATGGGCTTGGAGAGATGCTTGGACTCACTCGTGTTCATGCATGAGCCAAGACTCAGTCTGGGGCTCCCTGCAAGTTCACAGCCACCTCTGTGGACTAATACAGCCAGGGCTTCACTGCTGGTCCATTTTGGAGTTGAATCAATATAAACCTCACTTAGCTATTTATCTTTTGTATCAGCAATTCATGAACTCATAGTCTGTGAGGGAGAAAAGTTGCCCACGGAAACAAAGATGATGCTAAAAACTGGAAGTGAGTCAGTGTTAGCACTTGTGTGCCCTTTCTGTTTTGGCTGCTGAAACTGAGTAAAAACATGGGCCCCTGGGAGAAGTGATGTAAGGATCTCTAAATGCTCCCAGTACCTAACAGCTCCTCAGTTTCCTGAGATTTCACCTGGAGACCTTTGTTTCTTAGTATCTGAAATCCTTTTTGATTTTTTGAAAGACTTTAATTACAATGACAATACCCATGAGAATGGTCAGTCAGGCTTTGAGCCTGTGCATCAGGTCAGAGCTTAAGCAAAGGAGCAGAGAGTGTGGCCTTGGTAAAGGGAATGGCAAAGGTGAATGGAAGCAGGTGTGGACCCTGAAGAGAGGACAAACTTTGTGATTTCACCCAAGGCTAGCTGAATGGGGCGGAGAAGCCAATGGCACCCCACTCCAGTACTCTTGCCTGGAAAATCCCATGGATGGAGGAGCCTGGTAGTCTGAAGTCCATGGGGTCGCTGAGAGTCGGACACGACTGAGCGACTTCACTTTCACTTTTCACTTTCATGCAGTGGAGAAGGAAATGGCAACCCACTCCAGTGTTCTTGCCTGGAGAATCCTAGGGATGGGGGAGCCTGGTGGGCTGCCGTCTATGGGGTTGCACAGAGTTGGACACGACTGAAGCGACTTAGCAGCAGCAGCAGCAGCTGAATGGGGAGACTGTTGGGTCTGCTATTTATTGGGGCATTACAGATTGTCTTGACACTAACACGCTTAAAGCAATGATAAACATTTATCATCTTGCATGGTTTCTGTGAGTCAGAAACCTGAGGATGGTTAGCAAAGTGGTCTGACTCCTGATCTCTCAATAGGGTGAGATGGCAGCTGAGGCTGCTGTCTCATCTGATAGCTTGGCTGGGGCTGAAGGATCTGCTCCAAGTGACTCACTCACATGGCTGTTGGCAAGATGACGCAGGGGGTTTCAGTCCCTCCCCCAGATAGGCCTCCCCCTCGGGCTGCTTGAGCATCTTCACAACCTGGTGGCTGGCTCCCTCAGCTCAGAGCAAATGAGCTGAGAGAGGGAGAGAGAGAAGAAAGAGGAGGCTGCGATATCCTTTATGATCTCGGCTTAGCAATCACCTCCTCCATTTCTGCATATCCCACTGGCTCCACTCTTCAGTGAGGAAGAGTCCCACACAAAAGTAAGAAAACGAGGTGGTGAGGTTATTGGGGACCATCTTGGACAGTGACCTGTGGCTGCTGCAGTCATCATCTTTCAGTTCAGTTCAGTTCAGTCACTCAGTCATGTCCAACTCTTTGCAACCCCATGGACCACAGCACACCAGGCCTCCCTGTCCATCACCAACTCCCAGAGTTCACCCAAACTTATGTCCCCTGAGTCAATGATGCCATCCAACCATCTCATTCTCTGTCATCCCCTTCTCCTCCTGCCTTCAATCTTTCCCAGCATCAGAGTGTTTTCAGATGAGTCAGTTCTTCACATCAGGTGGCCAAAGTATTGGAGTTTCAGCTTCAACATCAGTCCTTCCAATGAACACTCAGAACTGATCTCCTTTAGGATGGACTGGTTGGATATCCTTGCAGTCCAAGGGACTCTCAAAAGTCTTCCCCAACACCACAGTTCAAAAGCATCAATTCTTTGGTGCTCAGCTTTCTTCACAGTCCAACTCTCACATCCATATAGGACTACTGGAAAAATCATAGCTTTGACTAGATGGACCTTTGTTGGCAAAGTAATGTCTCTGCTTTTTAATATGCTGTCTAGTTTGGTCATAACTTTCCTTCCAAGAAGTAAGCGTCTTTTAATATCATCATCTTTAACAAGTGACAATACAGAAGCATGAAAAGCGTAACTGAACACTGCCTGGGTGTTTTCGCAAGGCAGGGATCACGTCTGATTGCTCACTTTGACATTCCTGGAAGCATCCACAACGGTGTCCAGAGTTTAGTGGCTGTCCAGTTTGCACTTACTGAACGAGACGTGTGAACAAATTCATGCTCAAGAAAGTAAAGTGATTCTTGAAACTCAGTCCATTTTATTTGCTCTCCTGTAGATGTCTTTAGGGAGCAGGGATCGAGGAAGAGGCTTTTATGTTGCGAGATGTCTCATTATCATCGACTTTTTGTGCACTCTCCTGTCATGGCCTATCGTTCAGTGAGTCCTCTGTTTCTTTAAGACTGTAGTCTCCTGGTGTGTTGTTGAAGGGTAGGGGTTTGAAGAAACCCCACAGGAAGAAGCCCTCCCCTTCTCTGGATAATAAAAGGGTCACTTTAATTGAAATAGAGTTATGACTGGTTGCCAGATTTAAGCATAGGGCCTCTCAATATGTCAGAACTTTAGAGCAGAGAGATTATATATATGGGCGGCATATATATAAGTGTATGTATAATTTATGCAATATTTCTCCAATTCACGCTCTTTACTTAAGCTATCCATTAAAACTCAGTCATGTCCAACTCTTTGCAACCCCATGGACCACAGCACACCAGGCCTCCCTGTCCATCACCAACTCCCAGAGTTCACCCAAACTTATGTCCCCTGAGTCAATGATGCCATCCAACCATCTCATTCTCTGTCATCCCCTTCTCCTCCTGCCTTCAATCTTTCCCAGCATCAGAGTGTTTTCAGATGAGTCAGTTCTTCACATCAGGTGGCCAAAGTATTGGAGTTTCAGCTTCAACATCAGTCCTTCCAATGAACACTCAGAACTGATCTCCTTTAGGATGGACTGGTTGGATATCCTTGCAGTCCAAGGGACTCTCAAAAGTCTTCCCCAACACCACAGTTCAAAAGCATCAATTCTTTGGTGCTCAGCTTTCTTCACAGTCCAACTCTCACATCCATATAGGACTACTGGAAAAATCATAGCTTTGACTAGATGGACCTTTGTTGGCAAAGTAATGTCTCTGCTTTTTAATATGCTGTCTAGTTTGGTCATAACTTTCCTTCCAAGAAGTAAGCGTCTTTTAATATCATCATCTTTAACAAGTGACAATACAGAAGCATGAAAAGCGTAACTGAACACTGCCTGGGTGTTTTCGCAAGGCAGGGATCACGTCTGATTGCTCACTTTGACATTCCTGGAAGCATCCACAACGGTGTCCAGAGTTTAGTGGCTGTCCAGTTTGCACTTACTGAACGAGACGTGTGAACAAATTCATGCTCAAGAAAGTAAAGTGATTCTTGAAACTCAGTCCATTTTATTTGCTCTCCTGTTAGATGTCTTTAGGGAGCAGGGATCGAGGAAGAGGCTTTTATGTTGCGAGATGTCTCATTATCATCGACTTTTTGTGCACTCTCCTGTCATGGCCTATCGTTCAGTGAGTCCTCTGTTTCTTTAAGACTGTAGTCTCCTGGTGTGTTGTTGAAGGGTAGGGGTTTGAAGAAACCCCACAGGAAGAAGCCCTCCCCTTCTCTGGATAATAAAAGGGTCACTTTAATTGAAATAGAGTTATGACTGGTTGCCAGATTTAAGCATAGGGCCTCTCAATATGTCAGAACTTTAGAGCAGAGAGATTATATATATGGGCGGCATATATATAAGTGTATGTATAATTTATGCAATATTTCTCCAATTCACGCTCTTTACTTAAGCTATCCATTAAAGCCCATCACATTAATTTAATTGAAAAATTCTAGGGGAATTGTATTAGCTTTTTTCCCATTAAATTAACATTACAGCCTTTAAATAGATGTCCTGGATGCCTATTGTTGCTAACAAAATTATTATGCAAATTGAAATCTGGTCTTTCTGGATTCGGCCACCAGATTCTCACCCTCCTCCTCTTTCTGTGACCCCGTTAATTTAATTGCCCTTTCCCCGCAAGTTCCCAGGCCACAGAAGTGGGACAGGAACCCTGGCCTAAGGAGAGGTTTCTGGGTGGGGCTGCAAAGCTGGGTCCAGGCTCAGCATAGCAGTGTAGTTTTAGACTCTGGTCTTCAAGGCCCTTATGAAAACCCTCTTATCTCAGGAAAGGCCAAAAGGGTGGGTGGCTCCCCCAACCTCCTGTGGCCAATTTTGTGCTTAGTATTAAAGAGAAGTTTATGTGAGTCAGACAGGCTGGGTTTGAAATTGGATTCTGCCCCTTAGAGAGCCTGAGATTTGGGGCAAATTTTTTAATCTCTGTAAAACCAAGACAGAGGTTTCCCCTCAAGGGAAGCTGAAGGAGGATGTGAAATAATGGACAGTGCCTGCCTGGAGTAGGTGCCCCTAAAACGTTGCTGTTATCATTTATCACTCATTCACTCATTCATTCATTCAGGAAGTTGTTCTGGAGCCCACTGGGCTGGGTTCCAGGGGAAGCAGCAAGAAGTGGACAACCCAGCTCTCTGATCTTCTGTACCTTGTGTGATGGTGTGGAGGTGGGGAAAAAACTGGTAAATAATATGGTTGTACATAGAGGTAGGTGTTATTGCCATTATTAGCAAGTCAATCATTAAAATTAATTAATTATTTTTAATGGGAAGATAATTTCTTTATAATATGGTAGTGGTTCTTGCCATACATTGGCACAGATCACCTACGCCTGCACATGTGTCTCCCCATCCAAGCATCACTTTAAACAAAAGTGAAAAATGCAGTTCTGCTGATAATTCGAACACAATGATTTGCATGTTCCACTTAAGCCTCCAGGAAGTAGAACCAGCCTTTTTCCCTGGGTTGAATCCCCAAGGCCTGGTTAGTCCCTGAGTACTAATTGGAAGGAGATTTTTCTTTAACCTGAACTGCTAGATGGCTGGAGACAGAAGCTGAGTGACAGGGACTCTGGAGCAGGGAAATCTCTTTGTGAAATCAACCTTATTCCAGTTTTGGATGGGGTAAAATATCCCCCAGCCCTGCGTTGGGTCTTATCTTTCTGACCAAAGTTAGTGAAGTGATCCCCAGCTAATCTCTTGGATGAACACCAAGATTTCACTACCCTTTAAGAGTATCCAAGGGGACCATCTTATCTCATCTTTTCCATCTGTTTAATCTCCAGGAGTCTTTCTCTGTTCATGAAAGGGCTCTTCCATTTCATAGACACTAAATAGATTAAAATGAGGCTTGACAAAGGAAAGTCAAAGCATCCTTTGTCTTTGGAGTTTGAAAACTCAACCCTGAAATAAACAGCAGGAGTAGAGAGCAGCCTACCCCAGTCACAGGTTAGTTTTCCCAGTAAAACTAGTGCTGAGCTAGAGCCTGGAATCTTCATGACTGAGCCACCAAAGAAGTCCAGAGCCTGGAAAGATGGGTCATTTTGCTGGGCAGTTCTAGCTCAGGGTATCTCGTGTGGCGAAGGTAGGGTCACCTAGAAGTCTAGGTCACCTAAGTGCTCATGTCTGGCATCTGGGCTGGACAGACTTATACCCCTGGTTGGGGGCTGGAACAGCGGGGTTCCTTGGCTTTATATCATATCTCACTGTGGTCTCTCCAGCACAGTGGCTTCAGGGAAGCTGGCTCTCTTACCTGGTGGCCAAGGCACCCAAGCAGATGTCCTGAGACAGAGAGAGCCAGCTGGAAACCACATCGCTTTCTGTGACCTATTCTTGGAAAAAGTCACGCTGTTACTTCTGTGGCATTCTGTTGGTTGAGAATTCTGTTGGCCAGCCCAGGTTGAAAAGAAGGGAAGATAAACTCTACCTCTTGATGGCAATTGTCAAGGTTCTGGAAGAACACAGGGACTGAAACTATTGCAATGGGTAATGCTCACTTCTAAATGTTTCTGATTGAGGTTGTTCAGATGGTTGTAGACTCAAATGTACAAGGTAAAACAGGAACATTTCTACATTTCTAAGAGACAACATAGGAGAATGTCTTCATGACTTTTAGGATAGGCAGATGTGACATAATAAGACATATGTATTGGACTCTGTGTCTGTTTCCTGACACACAGCTCCTAAATCCCTTGAAATTCCCTGGGTCAAAGGAGCTTCTTTCATCCTAATGAAGCAACTCTTGGTGGTCTCCTGGATAACTTCAGGATGGGGCATGTGTGTGTCCATGCTCAGCTGGGTGGCCATTTCCTACTCCAGGGCTTGTCATCAAAAAGATCAAGTCTGATTAGAGGCTTTGAACTTTCAGCCCCACTGTCCATCCTCTAGGGAGAGGAGAGGGGTTGGAGATTGAGTTAAAGGCCAGTCATGCCTATATAATGAAGCCTCCATAAAAATCCCTAAACTATGAGATTTGGAGAGCTTCTGGGTGGGAGGACATATCATTTTTGAAGAGTGGCACATCTCTACTCCACGAAGACAGAAGCTTCTGTGATTGTGATCCTTCTAGACCTCACCCTATATACTTCTTCATCTGTACCCTTTATAAGTAAATATGTTCCTGAATTTTGTGGGCTGTTCCAGCAAATTATCAAATGGGGGGAGTTGTGGGAACTCCTGACTTTGTAGCTAAGTCAGATGGAGGTATGGGTACCTGGGGCACTTGTTACTTGTTTGTAGCAGGCATCTGACTGAGGACAGTCTTGTGGGAACTGAGCTCTTAACTTGTGGAGTTTAGTGTCAGAATCGAGTCAAATTATAGGACACCTGGTTTGTGTTCCAAGATTGGGATATTGGTTGGTTTGAGGGAAAAAAATTCAACACATTTCATTCAGAAGTATTGTGAGCATAGAAACAGTTTTCCTTTAGCAGATATTTCTGAAACAGGGCACAGAAACACACACACAAATAACCAGGAAAAAAATAATTGATCAATTGTTCAGTAAAATTAAGAACTTCTGTTCATCAAAAGACTCCATTAAGACGATGAAAATGCAAGCCACATAGTGGGAGAAGATAGTTGGAATAAAGATATCAGTGGAGAGCTTGTTTTCAGAATATTTCAAGCACTCTTGTAAATCAATAAGGAAAAGAAAATCCTTTTTTTTAAAATGAGCAAAACACATGAATACTCTTTTCACAAAAGAGAAATCCAAAGGGCAGATAAACCTGTCAAAAGAGAGCCAACATCATTAGTAATTAAGGGAATGTGATTCGAACCACAAATAATTTTTATGAGTAAAAGCTTTTAGATGAACACCTAAGATTTTTGAACTTTGCTGCATAAAAATTTTGCACATATACAAGATGGCTAAAATTACAAAGAAATCTGTCAATACCAAGTGTTGGCAATGCTGGGAACTGCTGGAACTCTCATATGCTTAGGATAGGAGGGCAGATTAGGATACCCACTTTGGAAAGTTACTTGGTATTTACAAAAGCTGGATGTAGCACATGTACTCTAGGAATACGCTCAGTAGCAATAATTAAATGTGTGCACCAAAAGATATGGCCAAGAATATTCATAGTGGCATTATTTGTAACAGCCCTGTCTTAGTCCATTCAGGTGGCTATCACAGAATACCATAGACTGAGTGGCTTGTAAACAACAAATATCTGTTTCTTACAGTTCTGAAGGCTGGGAAGTCTAAGATCAAAGTTTCGGCAGAGTTGGTGTGCTGGGAGGCCCCACTTCCTGATTCATAGATGCCATCTTCCCACTGTGTCCTCAGAGGGTGGAAGGGACAAGGATCTCCCTAGAGTCTCTTTTATAAGGGTACTAATTCCATTCATGAGGGTTCCACCCATATGACCTAATTACCTTCCCCAAACCCCACTCTTGATACCATCACAACAGGGATTAGGTTTCAACATATGAATTTTAGAGGGACAAAAATGTTCACTCTATAGCTAGCCCCAGACTGGAAACAACCCAAATATCATCAGTATCAGAACAGATATACAAAGCGTGACGTATTCTTACAATTTGACAATTGCAACAGTATACATAGAACACTATATAGTGATGAAATTGAACAAAACTACACGAAAGCATGGGGGGATCTCACATATCACTGAGTGAAAGAAAGTGTTGTATGATTCCATTTATATAAAGTTTATAACCATGCAAAACAAATTGTGAGGACAGAAGTCAAATTAGTGGCTATCTCTGGGGGCTGGGGATACCTGGGAGAAGCCCAAGGAATGCATTTGGTGTGCTGGTGATGTTCTGCAACTTAATCTGGGCGGTAGTTATAAAGATGTGTTCCCTTTGAAAAATTCATCAGATTGGCATACTTTTATCATACATATTTAGATATACTTCAATGAATGGTTTGCTTTTAGAAAACAATTAAGCCCATGTTCTGTAGCAGAGGTCAGCCCTAGGGTCACATCCACCCATTCCCTGTTTTTTCAAAGTTTATTGAGACATAGCTATGCCCATTTTATTTAGATACTGCTACAATGACAGACTTGAACAGTTGTGACAGACACCAAACAGTCCACAAACTCTAACAGAGGTACTATTTGGCCTTTTATGTGGTCTTTTGCTGACTCCTTTTCTTTGTTTTGTTTTTGTTTTGTTTTGTTTCTATTTTCGCCCAGGTAGCAGCTTGCAGAATCTTATTTCCTCAACCAGGGATTGAACCCGGGCCCTCAGTAGTGAGAGCACAGCGTCTAAACCACTGAGCCGCCAGGGAAATCCCTCTGACTCCTTTGCTACAGCCTGTCACTTTGGGGTCTCATTCAATCCTTCCGCTTATATTAGAGAAGAGTCATGACTGTTTTTCAAGGAAAATGTCAGCCCTATTAACAGGCTCTCCTTCAGCCCACCGCCATGCATAGCTGGGGTGCCTTCTTAGCTGTGCGTCCCCTTGGGTTCAATGCTCTAAGACCCCGTCCCAGGAGACCAGCTCCATTCTGCCTTCCAGTGGTTGTCAAAGTAATTTGATTTGCTTTGAATTTCCTGTCCTAATTCTGTTTTTAAAAATTCTGATCATTTGAATTACAAAAGTAATACATATCTTTTGTAATATTTGAAATAATAAAGAACTGTCTGAAATAAAATTAATAGTCTTACTATTCCTCTCCAATCCAGCTCCCTGATGCAATCAGTGTTAACGGTTAGGCATAAATGTTTCCCTACTGTTTTCTTTATTTATAAAAACATATAGAAACCCACTTACTGGTTGTGACATTTTTTTTTTTGGTCTTTTTGTTGTGTTTTTTAAATAAAAATAGGATCGTACTTGCTTTTATTCTGTTTAACAAGGTGTTGTAGGCATCTCTCCCAGTCAATGTGTACAATTTTATTTTATAATTTTTAATATCTGTACTGTATTCCTTAATAGAATACATCATGATTTGTTCAACCATTTTCTTATTAATGTACGTTCAGAGTGTTTCCAGGTTTTTTTTTTTCAAACTATTACAAACGATGCTGCAATATACTTCTTCATATATTTATATCTTTATACACTGGCATTTTCATTTCTGGTGGATATATTCCCAGAAGTGGGAGTGCCGGGCTACAGTTTAAATTTTCAAAAATACCAACAGTTGATTTTCCACCACTTTATAATAATTTACAGTCCTCCCCCGACGGCATTCGAGAGAGTTAGCTTCCTCACACTCTTGCCAGCTCTGGATGTTACACATATTTTCCATTTTTGCCAATCTGATGGGTAAAAAATAGTATCTCATTGTTCTCATTTGCATTTCCCTGACAAGTGAGCCTGAGCATCTTTTCATATGTTTATTGAATATTTGCATTTCTGCTTCTGTGAATTCTGTATCCTTGGCCCACGTTTCTACTGGCTTATTGGTCTTTTCCTCATTAATTTGTAGGATCATTTTATAACCTAAGCATATTAACTCTTTATTAATTATATGGCTGCAAGTATTTTCATCATTTATCACATGTTTTGCCATGGTTCTGCTCTGCTTTTGATTAAAAAAAAAAATTAAATTTCTGCCCCCTGGGTTCTTGCTAAGAATATAACGTTAATTGTTAGCTTTTCAATTCTTATCAGAATCTCAGCTATGAGAAATAATATATGTGAAGCGCCATATAAGCAGTAGTTCTCAAACATTTTCTAATTTAAGTACCCAAATCCCTGCCCCTTCTCTTCCCCAAATATGTCCTTGCGTTGGAAAAAGAGAAACTGCCCTGGTTGATTGCATCTGGGAACTCAGATCTCTGCTTGCCAGGGGCCTCTTTCCTTCCTTCCCTTAGCCCCTGAAACACTGGGGAACCACTGGTGCTCCATGGAACCTAGTTTGAGAATTGACCTTAAAGGTTCTGCAGTCCTTCCACTCATTCCATCAGTTTTCTGCTATGTGTTCCGTAGAATATTAAGTAGGATATTAACAGTGCTTTGTGAAGAAAGGACTCTGGGACTGTTCCATGGCCTGCCAAAATCAGACATGCTTTCCCTTTTCAAACTAGCTCACACTTGGATTCTTTTGAGATGGAAACGCTCGTGTACCAAGAGACAGGAACTGGACAAAAGGTAACACACATCCTTAATTTCTCTTCACAGGCTAAGCCAACAGACTGTCCCTGCTGCTCCCTGCCATCTGCCGAAGGAGCAACTCCATAGTTTTCTGACTGGTCTGAGTAAGTACTGCTGGTTTAGTGCTCAGTTATAGGTAATGGAGGACATGGCTATGGTTATGGGGGGTTTTGTTGCTGTTGTTGTTGATGCTTTTATTTATTTGACTGCATTGGATCTTAGTTTTGGCATGTGAGATATTTTACTGTGCCACACATACTCTCTAATTGTGGTGTGGGGGCCCAACTGCTTCACAGCCTGTGAGATCTTAGTTCCCTGACCAGGGATCGACCCTGTGTGTCATCTATTGCAAGGGAGATTCTTAACCACTGGACCACCAGGGAAATCCCTTGGCTATGGTTACAGATACCGCAGGGGTCTTATCTGATATCTACAGAGGTGGCCAGCAAGGAAAAGGGGTGTGCTGACTCCTTATTAGTTTCTCATGGGGAGAAACTGTGGGCTCTGAGTGGTGGTCCCTCACATCTTTCTTCTGCCTTATTTGGAATTTGAATGACCAGTTTCTTTTCTAAAAATTATTTCTTAATTTGTAGTCATACCTAGAAAAAAAGAGCAAATAGGATTTTAAATAAAGGTGATTTTAAGGAGGAGATTTGCAGGCATTACTTTGTTTCCTTCTCATGCTCTGTCCTTTTTAAAAAGTATTGATTTATTTATTTGGCTGCACCAGGCTTTAGTTGCAGCATGCAAACTCTTTGTTGTGGCAGGTGGGATCTAATTCCCTGACAAGGGATCAAACACAGGCTACCTTCATTGAGAGCACAGAGTCTTAGCCACTGGACCACCAGGGAAGTTCCCCCCTGCCCATGTCCTTTTAAGAGGAATAAAATAGATATTGGCATATGCTGCTTAAGAATGGCAGTCTGTTCATCTTACCTGTTCTTAGGAGAAAGAAAAGCTATTTACAGTAGGATCAAGGGACCTAGGTCCCATCTGGAGACTATCCTTAGGTTCCTGCACAATAGTGGGCAAAGGAGCTTGAGAAATGATGGGTTTCTTTACTGCAGGACTTCTCAGAGCCTTTAAAATGCTAGTGTTCACTGTGAGATCCCAAGAGGAAGTTAATGGGGTTGGGGGCGGTTTTCTACCTCCTTGACTGCAGAACCCTCTGTGGCAGAACTTTTCCAGGACTGTATGCCATCACATGCCCTTTAGGAAAAGTTGGACTAGATAGCCTTACATTTTTCTGTGGATGAAACAAGACTCTCAGAGAACGGCAACCTTTTATCCATTTGTTTTAAGGCCACTTATAGATTGGCTTGTATTGAACTTTCCTTAAGCTGCATGGAGTATAAACTTGCTATCATTTTTAATGCTGGAAGGTTGCAATTTTACCAGTAGGAGCTGTGCTTTCCTATGCAGTCAGTTTGCTTATACCCAACACCATCAGTTTTGCAACTGATTATATTTTCTTCTTTGTTCTTACTGGCAGGATGCTGAAACCGGATTTCTAGGTCACTGCCAATAATGGTGTAGTAGTCCATGGTGTATATTTGGGGTACTGATCTTATTCTTCATTTCAGCATATTTTCCTACCTTTTCACCAAGTCCTCATCTCTTCGTTTAAAATTTTTTGTTTTGTGGTATTGATGTATGTAATAGGCTAACTTCTAATCCTATTTCTTAAATGTAATGGGGCATAATAATAAGCACATACTTACTTTGGTATTTCAATTAGCATATACAGCCCTATTTACCCAGGTCCCTAACAGGTACCATGTGCAAGGTACTCATTAGGGCCCCGGGGAAATGGATATGAACACGTGGTTGTCGTCTCCGGTAGAACGTGCAGTGTTGATGTTGGTGACTCAGTCGGTTACCACCATCAACAGGCATAAATATCATTAAAGTGTTGTGTGTTAAATTATGAGAGAAGTATGTGTAAAGTGCTCTGGACATTCCAGAGAGCCTGAGGGGAGGGACCCAGGGAGAGGAGAGAAAGAGACAGGGTAGGGCAGAGCTCCCCTCCAGTACGAAGGAGAGTAAGGCTGGGATTGCTTGGCTGAGACAGTGGATGAGGTTCAGGGCAGGTACTCACAACTGGACAGGATCCACAAAACCGTGTCTAGGTCTCTCCAACATCAACCTCCAGGCAGATGAGTGAGCAAGTTTTGGATGATTCCAATCGAAGTCTCAAGCCGCCCCAGCTAACAGAGCAGAGGGCACCTCCGAGCCCTGCCCAAATGACACGTGTGAGCAAAATAAACTATTGTTGTTTTGAACTAAAAAGAAAGTGCCATGGGAACCCAGTGAAGGAACAAGCAACTCTGTGGGGACAAAGGAGAGCAAGGCTGAGGTTGTTCGGCTGACGGCAGATGAGGTTCAGGGCACATGCTCACAACTGTACAAGATCCGCAAAAACCTGTGTTTTGAGTCTATGCGTTTTCTGAGAAGAGGCTCTAATGGTCTCATCAGATTCTCAGGGGAGTGCATGACCCACAAAAGGTTAAGATCCATTGCCTTACAAGGGGTGAGGAGACAATCGCCAGGACAACAAAGAATGAAAGAAATGTGCAAAGCCCTTTCCAGGGCACTGGGGTCTGTTTTGGCAAATATGTAGTCCAGGCGTGACTGGAAGTTCGCGTTCATGCCATCATTCTTTCATTCAACAAATAATTTCCTGAACACCCACCATGGATCAGGCATTGTGCTTGGCATCAGAAACAGCAGTGAATCGTTTGTCCCTCTATAACCCTCACAAGCTCTGGACACCTCCCCAGATGGCTAACCTAATCCCCATATCTTTTTCCCACTGGCCAAGGAGGTGAGCTCAGTCAACACAAACATACCACAGTCTCTTTCTTAGGAAAGGAAAAGCCCCAACAAGGAATGAAAAGACTTCTTTATAAGTTGAACTAGACAAGGACATAGCTAATAAACAAAGTTTGAGGGAAAAAAAAAAACATAGCCATGAGATTTGATGTGCTTTTACTTGACTATGATTTCAATTTAAATCTTGATTGTATATAAACATCATCTCTCAACAGTCTGAAAACCCAGCACCTGTGAAGACTTGTTTTCCTTTCTCTTTCTCTCCCCTCTTTCTCTTTCCTCCCTGCTGCCCCTTGCCCATGCTTTCAAAATTTGTTTTCAAGGCTCCAGGAGAAATGTACCCTGCAGTGATGAACTCGATTCTAGGTTGTGTCACTGACTCACCATTCCACGTACTGTGCCTCTGATTTTCCATCTCCGAGATGGGTATGATTATACAAGAAAGTAATGTTTGTGGAAATTTTAGAACCTCAGGTGATGAGTTCTATAGAACTTTCACACACACACACAGACAGACACACACAGGCACAGACACACAAACACAGTATCTGATTAGCCTGTACGCAGAGTGGGGGCGGCAGAATTTCCTCAGAACAATCTAAGCAGAGAACATTTGGTTCCTTTACCTGTTGATGCATCTGACTGTATGTTTGGTTGAATTAAGCTGCTGGATGAACTAGTCTGCAGCCACCTCATCCTCACTCTTGAAACGCAAAACATTCTCTTTCAGGCAGGGAGCTTCCAGCTCTGAGGGGTTATGAATAAAGGAAGGAGAATGGACATGTCTTGTTCCTTGCTCTGTTCCCAGGACACAAGTTCAAGCTTGTCTCCTCCACCCCCACCCCATGTGTTTTATTTTCTGGAAGTCTTCCTTGAACACTGGCAGACTCAGAGAATCTGTTACCAGTGAGCCCTAAACTGATGTTTCTCCCCTGATGTGAAGTTTGTATTGTCTATGTGTGTGTGTGTGCACTCAGTCATGTTTGACTCTCTGCAAACCCCTGGACTGTAGCCCCCCAAGCTCCTTTGTGCATGGAATTTTCCAGGCAAGAAGATTGGAGTAGGGGTGCCATTTCTTCCTCTAGGGGTTCTTCCTGACTTAGGGATCGAACCGAGTCTCTTTTGTTTCCTGCATTGGGAAGCAGGTTCTTTACCAACTGTGCCACCTGGGAAGGCCCTTTATCTTGTCTGTATGTTGCCCATACAGGGCAGTTGTTGCTGGGAAAGTCTTTCTCTGTTGCAGGGGAAGGACAGCTATGCAGTCTAGTGTGGAAACAGCAAAAATAAACACCGAGGCTCAGCATTTAAAAGCCAACTCCTCTTAAAGATGCTGTTCTCTAATCAGTTCAGTTCAGTCGCTCAGTCGTGTCCGACTCTTGGTGACCCCATGAATTGCAGGATGCCAGGCCTCCCTGTCCATCACCAGCTCCCGGAGTTCACTCAAACTCATGTCCATCGAGTCAGTGATGCCATCCAGCCATCTCATCCTCTGTCGTCCCCTTCTCCTCCTGCCCTCAATCCCTCGCAGCATCAGAGTCTTTT
Source organism: Aepyceros melampus (assembly GCA_006408695.1). Classification (NCBI taxonomy): domain Eukaryota; kingdom Metazoa; phylum Chordata; class Mammalia; order Artiodactyla; family Bovidae; genus Aepyceros; species Aepyceros melampus. The sequence goes on along the minus strand of SJXQ01012702.1, from coordinate 196,395 downwards.
CCAATGAGTCAGTTCTTTGCATGAGGTGGCCAAAGTACTGGAGTTTCAGCTTTAGCATCATTCCTTCCAAAGAACACCCAGGACTGATCTCCTTTAGAATGGACTGGTTGGATATTGTGTCTGTTGTTTATCCTTGGCTATTAGCCATTTTCCTTTTTTCTGGATAGAGAAACCCAGTTTTGTTTTGGTGATCTATCATCTTCCATTGGATGTTGTCTTGGTAGTAATCATTAATCAGAGTGACTTGCTCTCCTCTGGCCAAGACATAAGCCCCTGACTGTGGCTAGTTCAGACACAGTCTCCCAGAAATTTGACTCCTGAAGGACTCCACAAGGTTGGAGCTCATCCATCCAGGTTTCTGTGCCCAGAAGAGACAGTCTCTTAGATCCCCTCATTCTCCAGAGCTGCTGTGGCCAATGTCCCTTCTGAGGACTGTTCTTTGGCTAGTACATCTATTCTGTGAGTCCCCCTAGGCCCTTCCAACGCATACTTTTTTTTCTCTCTCTCTCAAGTTAGTGTCGCCTTCTGCCTCTGGCCATAATAAAGTAACTGGCACCAGACTTGTTTTCTAGCTGTACGCAACTAGGAAAATGACAAAATATATATGAAACAACTGTTTTTAGGCATTGGGCAACAGGCTGTGCAGAACTGTGAGCCTCAAAGAAGGGAAGCAGATGACTGAGCCCATGATCACTTTGCTGCATGGAAGTACTTTTTAGATTGCAGCACAGGAAGGATGTGCATTCTTGCTCAGTTGCGACCCCATGACTGTAGCCCGCCAGGCTCCTCTGTCCATGGAATTTACCAGGCAAGAATATTGGAGTGGGTTGCCATTTCCTACTCCAGGGATCTTCCAGACCCAGGGATTGAACCTGTGTCTCTTGCTTTCTCTGAATTGGCAGGCAGGTTCCCTACCACTGAGCCACAGGAAGGATGATTCTAAACAAAGCATAGTGGCCTCTTAGAGTTGAGGAGACATGGATTATCATATGCAGAGGCTAAAGAGGCTGGAATCTGTGAAATACAGTTCCAGAGAAGAAGATACCACATAGATAAACAGTGCCAGAAATCTGTGTGAGGAGGTCTTGGAGTCACTGACTGAATACTAAGTTGCTCAGGCTTTGGATAAAACACTACAAAGATGGCAAAACATAACTAACTGGAGGTACAGGCTGAATAATTCCCAGAGTGCTCATGGGATTAGGTGCCCTTATTTCAGCAAGCCAGGATGGGAATAACCTATTGAACATCCAAAGTAAGCATTAGAGACCACAGTGAGGTCAGACCTTAGTAACAGAGCTAAAACAGCCTTAGAAGAAGGACTCCTAGATCCACTCCAACAAAGCTTTTAAAAAAGCCTCAAAAAAATCAAACTGACCAGTAAAATCACTGCCCTCCAAAACCAACAAAATCGAAATAAAAAAATACTAGACATCTAAGAAAGCAGCACTGAAATGTGAACCATGATCAAGAGAAACATCAGTCACGATAAACAGACTCAAAATAATAAAGACGGTATAATTAACAGACAAGGACTTTAAAACAGCTGTTACAAATATGTTCAAAGATTTAAAGAAAAACATGAATGAAAAGTAGGAGAAAAAAATTTAAAGAACAAAGGAAACTTCTAGAAAGAAAAAATACCTTAAATGTAAAATCCACTGGACAGATTTACATATTAAGTAACATATTAAACATCTTCTTAGCATATTAAACAACAGCACAACAAAAAGTTGCTTAAGGAAAAGATTAGTACACACGTTAACACAATAATAGAAGTTACTCAAACTGTAGCACTGTAGGGAGAAAAAAGACTAGGAAAAAAAATTACCACAGCATTGGAGACTCTGCAACAGTATTAGGTGACTGACCCTACGTATAATTAGACTCTCAGTTGCTTTTGAACTCTGGTGTTGGAGAAGACTCTTGAGAGTCTTGGACTGCAAGGAGATCCAACCAGTCCATCCTAAAGGAGATCAGTCCTGAGTGTTCATTGGAAGGACTGATGTTGAAGCTGAAACTCCAATACTTTGGCCACCTGATGCAAAGAACGAAGGAAGTGGCCCTATACTGGGAAAGATTGCAGGCAGGAAGAGAATGGGACAGAGGATGAGATGGTTGGATGATATCACTGACTCAATGGATGTGAGTTTGGGTAAACTCTGGAAGTTGGTGATGGACAGAAGCCTGGCGTGCTGTGGTCTGTGGGGTCACAAAGAGTCAGACACGACTGAGGGACTGAACTGACTGACTGACTGATGGAAGGAGCCCAGAAGTTTGGAGGTGCTGATAGTCTCAGACTCTACTGGATAGAGGGACTCAGACAGTATCACTGGGAACTTCTCTTCCTCTCATCTTTCCTTTCTTTGGTTTTGGCACCATCCTCTGGCAGGTTCTTCCCAGTGGCAGAGACGTCCTCCGGCAGCCCCCGCCTTAGACACCACTCACATGCAGATCCAAGAGAGTGAATTTTTCTCTTTCTCAATATTTTCATATATCATTCACTCTGATTAGCCCATTTTGGATTGCACATCCATCCGTGAATAATCCCTGACTCTGATGGGCCACGTCTGAGTTGTATATCCTCCTTCCAAGGTGGTAGAAGAGAGATGATCTCCCAAAGATAAACCAGGATGCGTCGCCAAAATACAGTGTCATAGTTACTGAACTGCCGAAAACAACAGGTATTAAAAGAGCTCTCAAGTAAAGCCTCATCCAAATACAACTTTGCAGGTACGAACTCACATAATCCTTACAACTGTGTCAGAGTGGAAGCTCATGAAAGAGCAGTCTTATGACGGTTTTCTAGTTTCAGCTCCCAGCCTTGTTGTGACCCACAGTCATGCCTCCTGTCCCCAGGCACTGCAGGTATCGCACTATCCGCTTCGGGCTTTCTTTCCTTCTTTATTTGGGAATTTCCCGGGAATTACCCTGATTTCCTTAGAAACTCTGTTCTGCATTAACAGCGATTGTTCTTTTCAACACCTCTCTCTATGTGTAACAGCAGGATCATTTTCAGGTCATCTCTCCGTGGTACAGATAGATCCCCAGTGTATAACGGAACAGCTCCCCCCATTGAATCAGTGAGGAAACAGAGGCCCAGAAAAGTTAAGTAGCTTACCCCAGGCCACACAGCTAGTAAGTGGCAAGGCCAGGAAACAAACGTAGAATCCATTTTCTACCATACCATGCTCAGCTCCGACAGTGATGGCGGCTGGTTAACGAGGTCACACACCTGTGTCTCCGTCTGTAGCAGAGTCTTATCTAGAACTGGGGACCCCAGCTGCTCCCTAGATCCTGGAGTCCTTGGGGCACCATCCCGCTTCCTGATCATTACTAAGCCCAGAAAAGAAGGGAACCTCAACATCTGTGTAAGACACCTTGCAACCAAGATGCTGTGAATGTTTTCAGTCCAGACAACGGGAAAGGGTGGCGAGCAGAGGCCTGGCGTTGGAAGCCATGGTGCCTTTGTTGGTTTCCAAGGCTTCCGTGCCAAATCCTTGGTGTTCCGTGGCTTGCAGCTGCACCAGGACTCGTCTTCCCCATCTTCCCCTGGCCTTCCCATCTGTGTCTGCAGTGTGTTCTCCCCTGAGTGTCTAAGCTCCTCGCCCTCACCCTTGTAAGGACCCCCGTCACTGGATGTAGAGCCCACCGAGGTATCCAAGATGACCTCATCTTGAGATCTTTAAATTTGTTACACCTAAAAAGACGCCTCTTCCAAGTAAGATCACGTTCACAGGTGGCGGTGGTTAAGATAGAAACATCTCACCTTTGCAGGGGAGGGAAGGGGGCTTCCCTACTTAACCTGCTGCAGTGGAAAAGCCGCCACACTCAGCTCTCCCGCCGTCTCCTGTCTCTGAGCTGTGACCGACAAAGAGAGCGCCACAGGCCTGGCCAGGTGAGCGAGCCGCGGTGGGTTTTTGACGGGTGGCTTTTTCTTTGTTGTTGTTGTTTTGTATTTTTCTCCTCTGTTTTGAGGTTTTCTGCCCTCTTTTCTGGAAGGCGCGCGGTGCTCCGAGCCGGGCCCTGTGGTTATTTTCGCCTCACAGCTGTGTTTCCGGTGAGCAGCTGGGGGGGTGTGCATCTGACTCAGCAGAACCGTAGCAGTAACCGTCAAGAAGCCGTTCAGGCAAGGCTAGAAATAAAGCAGCAGTTCTTCCCCCGGCGTCCCCTCCTCCTTTCACTTCCCCACCCGCAGGAACCTTCTGAAAGACTCAACAAAGCACTTCTTAAAAAAAAAAAAAACCAACCCACTTCGACCAGTATGCTCAAGGCCCTGGCTGAAGGTGGCCCTCAGCTGGGCTTTGCAAAGGCAGATGGATTCCAGAAAGGACTCTGCCAAGCCCGCCTGGGCTGTGTCGGTGGAAGGGCCCCTCCTGGGGCGCCCCCGCCTGCTCCCCACACGGCTGTGTCTTACAAGTTTCCCACAGGTCTGAGCAGTGAAAGCAGAGGCGGTCAGGACTTGTGTGGTTTTCCAGGGTGTGGCCGCAAGGGCCAGGGTATCTCTGTTCAGCAGCCCGGCTGTTTTTAAAAAGGTAAATGATTCCCCCCGGGGCCTGGGAGGCAGCTCCTGAGTTCTGCTCACTGAAGGGAGGCCCTGGAAATCTTGCCCGCAGCAGGAAGGGAACCAACCAGGGGTGGGGGGGTGGGAAATTTGCGTCCTGGAGGGCCAACCTCTGTGATGCTGGTGCCTGCAGAAGGCTCACGGGAGAGCGAGACAGCTGCTTTCTGAGCCTGGCTGCTGCTGTTCCGAGAAAGAAAGGAACAAATAAATTTAGCTCCGTCCTACGCATCCTTCACAGCTGCTTATTGACCAAACAGAAAGAGGCCTCTATTTCAACCCTGGCTTCTTGGCATTTTTCAGCCTGATGAGGCCCGCCACCGCCCTTTACAAGGGGCCTTTCTAGGAGATGACCGGCCCCGGCCGCCGGCTGCCTTTAACGCTGGGCGAGAGGTTGCAGACGGTGCTCACGTTTGCCCTCCTGAAGCAAAATGGCGGCCAGCAAACGTTTCCACGTGGGCCTTGGCTCCTGGACTTTCTAATGAATGCTTTGCAAGGCAGAATGTGGGGAAGGCTTGACTGCTCAGAGGCCAGCCTCTAGGTCCCAGAGCCATTAGTTTAACAGCACCATTTGTGGAAATAAAGAACTGGCTGACTGGTCTGCGAGTTAAGAGAACGGAACAAAGCGCTGAGGAGGTTTCATGGGGCTCACCAGCCTGGACGGGTTCCTCTGGGACAGCAGCAAGCTGTGGCCCTGGAGTTAGACAGCTCTGACTTCAAGTCCTAGCTGTGATACCCCACGGCAGGATGCCTCTGGGCAAGGAAGGCTGTTTCCTCACCTGAAAAGAAGGTGTTGGCTGCAACGTCCAGCCTCTGCGCCTCCTGAAGCAGGCGGAATGTACACTTGCTGTGCGCACAGTCACGCGTTGAGCGTGCCCAGTCCAGTTCTCGGAGTTCCAGGGTGGCTTTTAGTGCGTCTGTTTCACCTGCCTCAGCCTGCCCCCTTACCTTCTGGCCACCCTCTCTCTCTCCTCTGTAAAGGTTCAGGGCTCATCGTCATTCTCACACTTTGCAGGTGAGCTTGTGACCGGGAACTGATCCTGGAGACTCTC
>SJXQ01012702.1:171268-190590 GCA_006408695.1 Aepyceros melampus | reverse complement strand
CCCTCTTACACCCTCCTGACTGTAGGGACTACTTCCTGGACAGGCACAGGACCCAAGCTTTAGATCATCGGAGCTAACTTCAGGGATGCTGGTGGAATTATTGGGATGGAGGGAAATCTTTCTGCTGGGTTTCTCAGCGGTCAAATTTTAAACATGGTGCTGCTGGTGGATCTCTTTATATAAAGGTGGGAGACTCTGCCTAATAATAAAGCCAGCACAGAAGAAAACAAACATGCAGTGACTGTGTTCTGACTATTTGAGCCCCTTGATCCAGCCATGCCTGAAGCCATCACCCCAAGAACTTTATAGTTATATGAGCTAATACATTCACTTCTGGGTTCAAGCCAGTCTGAGTTGGGTTCTATGTCTTGCAATCCTACGTATTACACAGCTCAATACATATCTTTTTGAATTTGAACTTACTTGTGGCCTCATGCAGAACCAGGAGGTTCTGCTCACTGCCACCTCCAGGAGTGAGAGTCTGTGAAGAGTGTGTTCTGGCACGCTGATTTCCTTTGGGCCCCTCTTGAAGGCAGGAAGGCCATATGGTGGAGAAAAAAGAAAAAAGGAGTGAATTTTAGGGTAGAACAAATTGAGCTCAAATCTTCATCATTTGTTAGCTCAGAGACCTTGGGCAAGTAACTTATTCCCTGTGATTCTCGGTTTTCTCAGCTGTGTAATGGGATAATAATACTACCTATGAATTGCAGTGTATGTGGGTACTAGACTCTAAAGCCAGGGTGAAGGCAAAAGCATCCATGAAAATCTTTCAGACCCCCACCCTTCCCCCAAAGGGTTGAGAAACCTTGCTGTAGAATCACACTTAGTGGTGACATGACAGGTGCTCACAAGAGGAAAGGCTCCTGGGTTTGGAGGCTGCGGGTGTGCAGGTCCACACATTTCCTTTGCGTGCTTCCTGTGTGGCAAGTCTACATAGGGACAGGACACGGGGTGCTGTCCACACCCTTTTAATGAGCATTCCCCTCTCTTCTTTTTGGCCAGTGGTGTGTGGTTGAGCTGGTATTGTCAATGCGTGCAGGGTGTGCCAGCCCTGCTGCTGCCTCATAGAGTTGCTGTGGGTATCAGAGAGGCCCCCGCATAGAATGGGCTTTGCACAGAGCAAACCCTTAGGTGTCCCACTTGCTAACTTTTATTATTTTCACACGTAGCTCAAATCGTATACATAGTAGGTGTTCAGCATGGGTTTGCTGAATTGCCTAAATTCATCAGGAATGCTCCTGGCCTTGTGGAGGAGAAGGTGACAGTTCCAGGTCATCTCAACACATGGTTCTTGTCTGAACTTGCAGCTCAGACCACACAGCTCAGACCACACCTCTCACCACACTCTGTTCCAATAGTTGTTGTCCCTCTTGTCTTTTCCCAGACCTCAGCCCCAAATTCAGGGAACATGGGGTCAGTTTGCTTAGAGACCCCTGCCCCAGCTCCTACTCAACCCTCATCCACTCCCTTTACCTCCGAGGGCTTCCATTTCCTTCCCAATAAAACAGGAATCCTAACCCCCAACTCTGCACAAAACTTGTCTCTGGGGGCTTACTTAAGTACACCAGACTTACACATGGGCATCCCAGGCCTGAGATTCAGTCTGCAGGCTTGTTTCATTGGGCCTATATATATTTTTTTTCTGTTGAATATTTGAATTACATATTTTCTAGTATTTTTAATTGAGGGGCAATTTACATAATATGAGGTGAATCATTTTAAAGTGAACAACTCCACGGCATTTAGTACAGTCACAATCTTGTGCAACTGCCACCTTGATTTAGTTCCAAAAAATGTTCATCACCCAAAAGGAAGCCCCATACCCATGATTCATTCGTCCCCATCCGCCTCTGCCCCCAGATCCTGGCAACCACTGAGCTTTCTGTCTCTAGAGAGGTACCTGTGTTGGACACTGTGTATAAATGAAACTAGACACCGTGCGACCATTTGTGTCTGGCTTCTTCCGTTTAGCAGCATGTTATCAAGGTCCATCCCTGTTGTAGTCTGTGTCAGTACCTCATTTCTTATTTTTTGTGGCCAAATACTTTCCACTGTATGGATAGACCACTTTTTGTTTATGCCTTTAGCCATTCACAGACTTTTGACTGTTTCCGCCGTTTGGCTATTTGTGAACAACGCTGCATGAATGTGTCTGTGGGCACGCTGGTTTGAGCACCTGCTTCGAGCTCTTCTGGGCGTGTAACAATGAGTGGAGTTGCCGGGTCGTATGGTAATTCTGTGTGACGTTTTGAGAAAATACCACACTGTTTTCCACGGTGTCTGGGCCACTTTGCATTCCCACCAGCCATGGGTGAGGGTTCCAATTTCTCCACATCCTCCTCAACACTTGTTACTTACCATTTTATTTTTTTATGATAGCATCCTAGCTAGTGTGAAGTGGCACCTCATTATGGTTAGGTTAGACCGTAATAGGTAAAAGGAAAAGATTTCCCTTAAATATGCAGAGCAATTTCAGATTTCTCTTGAAAAAAAGGAAAGAGCTGTCAACACCAGGACTGCATTCAGGAGGAGGCGGGCATTGTCTGTAGCTCAGCAGCAGCTGCGCCTTCCCCTGGGGCATCCTTTCCTGGTGCTCCACAGGCCCCACCTGACCCTAGAGTTCCCCCAGCTCTGCGGCTTCTCATCACACTCCACTGCTGTTTTTCTTAAAGAAACAAGCACCCATGTCTCCATCAAACAGGAGGCAAAAGAGACTTGGAGGGAGCCCTGTGTTTTTGAAGTATAGGAAGACCCATGATTCTCTGCGAAAGTGTTTCATATGCGTCTGTATCCTTTACTCTTTTCTGCCACCTGGTCCCTGTGTGCATCTGAGTGGGCGACACACACTCATAGCCACCCCTGTGCCCCCTCCTCCCTTAGGGGTTTGGGGGAGGGCAGAACAATGACACGGGGCCTGTGCCCCTCTCCCAGGCTGAGGTGCCGGGTCAGCATGGACTCTCCTGGGTTCTTACTCATGCCATCCTTCCTCCTGGAACCCTCTGTCCTGCCCTTCCCCACCCAGCCCAACTCCAGTTCTTCTCCAGGTCTTAGCGTAAGCACTGTTTTCTTACAAAGTCTTACCTGCTGTTCCAGAGCACATCAAGTTTCCTTGCTGTGTGTCCTTGGAAGACCGTGGGTGCCCCCCTCCCACCACCCCGAGTCCCCAGCACAGTTGTCACTAATTAATCCATTACATAATTTCTTCTCTTTTTGTAAAGTTTGGACTCTGGATGCACGCATTCGTAGAATCACATGCCCCAGTTTATGCCACAGGTTCAGCACTTGTCTGCCTCAGAACCCTCTCGTATTATTTTCTCGTGCTTTCTCGTATTATTTTTTGCCTTCATCTAGTATTACCACTCTCACAGGCAGTGACTCCAGTGTGTGCAAAATAAATCCTTCCAACCCACTTTCCAATGCTTATGAAACATACATAATGTTGTTCTTTGGGTGTGTGTGTTTTAAATTTATGTCAGTGGTTTTGTATCATAAATCTCAGTCTAGTTCCTACTTTTTTTCATCTCATGCTATGTTTTTAAGATCTATCCATGGTGATATATGCAAACCCAGTGTGTTATTTCTGCCTGCTGCATGTTATTCCATGATCTGCATTCATCATGTTTGGTTTATCTGTTTCCCTTGTCATGGACAGGTAGGTCACCTCAAGCTCCTTGCTGGCTGCCACCAACATGCTCACGTGTGTCTCCTTGTCACCCTAGGCAGGGGTGTCTACAGGATACATACCTGGGAGAAGCATTGCTCTTTCCCAGATTGTTATGGGTTGAATTGAGTTCCCCAACCAAAGACACATTTGAAATCCTAACTAAGGCTATTTCAGGTGTAATTAGTTAAGATGAAGTCACACTGGAGTAGCCTGGAACTTTAACCCTGGATGACTGATGTCCTTATCTGTTGTTCAGTCTCTAAGTCATCTCCGACTCTTTGCGAACCTCATGGACTTCAACATGCCAGTCTTCCCTGCCCTTCACTATCTCCCAGAGTTTGTTCAAATTCATGTCCATTGAATCAGCAATGCTGTCTAACCATCTCATCCTCTGCTGCACCCTTCTCCTTTTACCTTCAGTCTTTCCAGCATCAGGGTCTTTTCCAGTGAGTTGGCTCTTTGCATCAGGTGGTCAAAGTATTGGAGCTTCAGCTTCAGCATCAGTCCTTCCAATGAATATTTAGGGTTGATTTCCTTTAGGATTGACTGGTCTGATTTCCTTGCAGTCCAAGGGACTCTCAAGAGTTTTCTCCAGCCCCACAATTCAAAAGGATCAATTCTTCGGCACTCAGCCTTTTTTATGGTCCAATTCTCAAATCTGTACATGACGACTGGAAAAGCCATGGCTTTGACTTGATGGACCTTCGTGGGAAAAGTGATATTTTTGCTTTTTAATACAGTGTCTAGGTCTGTCATAGCTTTCCTTCCAAGGAGCTAGCATCTTTTAATTTCAAGGTTAAAGTCACTGTCCACAGTGATTTTGGAGTCCAAGAAAATAAAATCTGTTTCTGTTTCCACATTTCCCCCTTCTATTTGCCGTGAAGTGATGGGACTGGATACTATGATCTTAGTTTTTTGAATTTTGAGTTTTAAGACAGTTTTTTCACTCTCCTCTTTCACCCTCATCAAGAGGCTCTTTAGTTCCTCCTCACTTTCTTCCATTAAAGTGGTATCATTTGCATATCTGAGGTTGTTGATATCTCTCCCAGCAATCTGGATTCCAGCTTGTGATTCATCCAGTCCAACATTTCACACTATGTACTCTGTATAAGTTAAATAAGCAGGGTGACAATATACTCCTTTCTCGATTTGGATCCAGTCTGTTGTTCCATGTGAAGTTCTAACTGTTGCTTCTTGATCTGTATACAAGAGATAGGTGAAGTGGTCTGGTATTCCCATCTCTTTAAGAATTTCCCACAGTTTGTTGTGATTCACACAGTCAAAGGCTTTAGCATAGACAATGAAGCAGAAGTAGGTTTTTTTCCTGGAATTCCTTTGCTTTCTCTGTGATACAATGAATGTTGGCAATTTGATCTGGTTCTTCTGCCTGGTGAGAGAATACCATGTGACCATGGAGGCAGAAATTGGAGTAATGTAGCTGCAAGCTAGGAATGTCAAGGATTAGCAGGCATCGTTAGGTTGAGGCAAAGAAGGATTCTACCCAGAGTCTCTGTGGCCCTGTTGACATGTATCCTAGGCCTGTATCCTTAGGCTTCTGTGAATATTTGGAACTTAAACTTTCTTTTGATGATGAATACTGATGATTTGGATCACTCTCATATACAAACACTCTACATCCATCCATCCATCCATCATCCATCCATCTAGCCGTTTATTCATCCATCTATCAGTTCAGTTCAGTTCAGTCACTCAGTCGTGTCCGACTCTTTGCGACTCCATGAATCGCAGCACGCCACGCCTCCCTGTCCATCACCAACTCCCGGAGTTCACTCAGACTCACGTCCATTGAGTCTGTGATGCCATCCAGCCATCTCATCCTCAGTCGTCCCCTTCTCCTCCTGCCCCCAATCCCTCCCAACATCAGTGTCTTTTCCAATGAGTCAACTCTTCGGATGAGGTGGCCAAAGTACTGGAGCTTCAGCTTTAGCATCATTCCTTCCAAAGAAACCCCAGGGTTGATCTTCAGAATGGACTGGTTGGATCTCCTTGCAGTCCAAGGGACTTTCAAGAGTCTTCTCCAACACCACAGTTCAAAAGCATCCATTCTTCGGTGCTCAGCCTTCTTCACAGCCCAACTCTCACATCCATTCATGACCACAGGAAAAACCATAGCCTTGACTAGACAGACCTTTGTTGGCAAAGTAATGTCTCTGCTTTTGAATATACTATCTAGGTTGGTCATAACTTTTCTTCCAAGGAGTAAATGTCTTTTAATTTCATGGCTGCAGTCATCTATACATACATGCATTTATTTCTCCATCTATCCATCCATCCACCTAGTTAAATATTATTCATCCATCCCTCCATCCTTTCATCCATCTATCTATCCATTATCCATCCATCCTCTCTCTCCACAGATTTTTATTGAGTTCTTTCTCAGTTCTGGTGCTACAGTAATGAATAAGACAAGTAGTTCTTTGCCCTCATGGAACTCATCTTTAGTGGGGAAACAAACTTTAAACTAATAGTTATTTAGACACAAGTGTGGTAAGCTCTGTAAAGGACAGATATAGTGCCTGTGAGAGCAGAGAATGGAGGCTCATGGACAACTTCATTGCAAAGGTGACATCGAAGCTGAGGCCAGAAGGGTGGGTCGGGATTGGCCAGAGGAAACATGGGCAGGAAGGGCCGCCCACCACAAAGAACAGGTGTGCATAGCTTGAGCTTGGAAAGCATTTGGTGCTTGTAAAGAAGTAAAACAAAGTCAGCATAGCTGGTTGGGGGAGACTGGGGATATGGCTGAATAATTGGCTGAGCCAGTATCTGAGAGTGTGTGCTAGGGACCTATCGGTCAGCAGGGAAGCCCCACACTACATTAGGAGTAGGAATTACTTCCAGCCCATCCATGTGGCTCATTTCAAAGCCAGCTGCCTTCCTTTGCTAAGGAATGGGCACAACAACATCCACTCCATAAAAGAGGTGAGCAATAACACAATACTCTGGAAATGCCTCAAAGTGCCTAGGACAAAACAAAACAATTACATAAATCCATTCACTTTTTGCCATTATTAAAATCCCACAAGTTAGTAACACACACGGTAAAAACAAATGAAGTGAATATCCTTAGCATTTACCTGGCTCCAGTATTTCTTAGAGACTAAAATATGGCTTTTAGAGGCTTGTCTCATTTATCCTAGAACCAGGACTATGAAAGTGATAAAAGGTGGAACATTACAGATGAGGCAGCGAAGAAGTTGAGAGGTTAAGTCACCTGCCAAGGTCACACCGCAAGATGGAGAAAGAGGCTGAGGAAGAAGACAGGCTTCCTGCCTCTTGGTCCACTGCCAGACCCATGACAGCCATAGCAGGGAGGAATCGCTTCTCTCCATAATTGGGAATACTACTGAGAGCTAATTTCTCCCCACTAGATCCGCAGAGTGAAGAGCACTTGACCTGGAGTCTTGTTAGGGGGGCGGTCTGTCATGCAGACTGTGAAAACAATCAGCGAGCCTCATACTTCCATTTCTCTTTGCTGCCCCTGTCCAGAGAGAGAGTGAGTGAGCACCCCAATCAAGGCTGGATGAGCTGGCCTGCAACACATCCACGGAAGGCTGTCAGTCAATACTTGGGTTTTACCAACACACAGATTCCGAGGCAGTAGCTTAGTGCCTCTTCATTGATTTAACTATCATTTCAGGTCCACAGCTCACAGCTGTAAACCAGCCTACATGAAACCTTACATTATGGTGCTTCTCTTCTTCTTGAGGGCACTACATTCCATTAGGAGAACCAAACAATTAGAGATGGGCTTGACAGCTGAGCCTGGTGTTATTACCTTGCTGAACAACAGGGCCATCCTCTTAGAGGTGGACACCCCAGTACACATGTAGGATTTGGTCTACGAGATGCGCAGAGTGTAGGGGAAGGTTAGGAGTTTAGAACTGGCGTATATATACTTCTATATATAAAGTAGGTAATCACCAAAGACCTACTGGATAGCACAGGGAGCTACTCAGTGTTCTGTGACAACCTCTATGGGAAAAGAATCTGAAAAAGATTAGATGTATGTACAAGTGTAGCTGAGCCACTTTGTTGTGCACCTGAAACTAACACAACAGTGTAGATAAGCTATACTCCAAAAAAAAAAGAGAAAGAATATGCCCTGGCACCCAATCCTCTGGTGGTCATCCAAGTTTACTCTCAGAAGTCCTCAGGGAATCGCACTTCAGAGAGAGACCTTTCTTCTGACCTAATTTCAGAATCCAAACAATGAAAATTAATTACTGCACAAGTACTGATTAAGTGCCTACTATATCTAGATCCTGGACTGGATGGCAGGGACATATAAAGGCTTTATGCTGTAGGTGTGGTCTGAATGTTCTCAGCATCCCACTCAACTGCTTTGGGTGTTCCTTGCCCATTTCTTCTGGGCTGGTCCTGGAAATGAAGCCTGTTTGTTATCTGTGGTCTAGGAGTTCAGAGAGTGGCCAAGCAAGGCTCTTTGATAAGGCAGAATGGGCTGGGCTTTGAAGGATGGGCAGAATAGAGTTGGGGAGGTTGGGGTGTAAGGTTGGGGTAAGGCAGTATTTTGAGACAAGCCAGTTCCCATCCATTTCCATCTTCCATCCATGGACATCTTAGCTGATTTAGGACACTGGTGAGGTCACGTAAGGGCAGGCTTGTAGACATCTGCTTTGCAGACACACAACAGAGCACACACATGGGGTGAGTGCACGCGCGCGCGCACACACACACACACAGAATCTGTCTATTCTAGGCATGCTCATTATCAGCTAACTTTAATCATCTTTAATGCTTGCATCTCAAATACCAAATACTTTAGTGTGTGCTGTCTATGAACACACACCAAAAATAGTTCTGGGTAGATAAACACATTGCACCAAGGAGCTGGCTGATTGCAGTGAGTCGTGTGAAGCCACTGCCTCTTGGATCCCTTCAGTGCAGCCAAGGCAGAACCTTAACACAGGATATCAATAAATAACTAATGTGAACTGTCCCCTGGCCCCAGCCAGGGATGCAGGCAGCTCACAACCCCCGGTGGGAAAACTGAGATGCTCTGTCCCTAGGCCTTTGACAGGATATGTCTGCCTGAGGGTTGGACCTTGTGGCTGAAACTCTCTGCTTCCTGCACCCACTTCAGCCCCCAGGATGCAGCAGCTCTTGCAATCAGGTGTGCAATGGCTGCAGACCTGCGTCATTTAAGGAGTTGATGAACATCAGTGAAAAGGAAAAGTTGACAGTGCCTTCCTATCATCTGCCTCTTTCCTTCGTCATTCCCAAGTACCTGATGCTGGCTAGTGATTTATTTATCATAATGAGAATAAAAAGATTAAAAAAAAAAAAAAGAATTACAGGAGTGTGCAGCCTTGTCTCCCCCCACCCACAACCCACAAGAGGAAGGACCCAGTATCATCTTGTAGTGGGCTGAGTGACGGCCCCCTGCAAAAGGCTTGTCCGTATTCTGACCCCGCAGAACCTGTGAATGTGACCTTATTTAGAAAAAGCATCTTTGCAGATGTAATTAAATTAAGGAATTTTAAATGAGACCATCCCAATTCATCTGAGGGGGCCCTAAATCCAATGACAGGCGTTCCCATGAGACACACAGAGGAGAGATCCACAGGGGCGGGCCATGTGAAGACAGGGGCAGGAAGTGAAGCTCTGACAGCACAAGCCCAGAAATGCTAACAGCCACCAGGAGCTGGAAGAGAAGGAGCAACACTCTCCTCTGGAGCCTCTGGAGGGAGCACAGCCTTACTGCCACCTTGATTTTGGACTTCTGGCCTACAGAACTGTGAGAGAGTCAATTCTTGTTATTTTAAGCCATCAAGTTTATGGCAATTTGTTTTGGCAGCCCTAGAAACCTCGTATACATTTCTTGTTGCATTAATGGAAAAGCGGGCCAAGTTGAAAAAAAAAAAAAAAAAAGAATGGGGAAGCCAATAGGATTTAAATAACAGGTTGCATTTATGGGGCACTTACATGCCAGGTTCCTGCTCAAATCAGAGTGACAGAACTGTGTTTGTAATCAGCAAGGTGAGCCCCAGCACTCATTCTTTTAACCAGCTACCCTGTACTTCTAGAAAAGAGCAGCTGTATTTGGAAAGGGAGATGGGAGGGGAAATGAAAAGTTAGAGCTGAAGGAGAGTTGGGGAGAATTCGAGAGTGACTTGGGGGCCAGATGCCATTAAGGAGAAATACCAAAGTTCCAAAGTTTTGCTTTACATTATAAATTAGATTTTTTTTTTTGGATGTTTCCTGAAAATTTTGGTAAAGATTTAAATTGCTCTCTAGTTATCTTAAAAAAAAATTTTTTTTTAATATGACAGTGCTGAGATTTGCACTTTACCTGTGTTTTACACAGGTTACTTTTTTTTCAAAACAATCATTTATGTATTTATTTCGTCTGCTTTGGGTCCTCATTGCTGCCTGCGGGCTTTCCCTATTGTGGCGAGCAAGGGCTACTCTCTAGTTGCGGTGCACGGGCTTCTCATTGCAGTAGCTTCTCTTGTTGCAGAGCACAGATCATGAGCACGGGCTCAGCAGTTGTGGCACATGGGCTTAGTTGCCCCATGGATGTGGGATCTTCTTGAACCAGGGATCGAACCTGTGTTTCATGCATTGGCAGGTGGATTCTTACCACTGGACCACCAGGGCAGCCTCTAAACAGGTTACCTTTTTTTTTTTTTTTAACTTATTTGACATGTATTCCTTGTGCTCTGGCTTATCTGCCAAACTCTGCACATTCAGGGCTACGCAGACCTGCACATAAATGAGAACCAGACCCTGCCCTGGGAGCTTAGTTTATGAGGTGGGTAGGGCCCCGCAGATGAAGGTCCTTGAGTTTGGATGTCATTCTGTGGGCAGTGGGAGTTTTTATGCAGGGACAAGGTTGAGAGAGAGTGAGAACTGGTTCTGTGCTCCCCAGGCTGCTGGGAATCTCTGCACCCTCTGACTTTTAGCGGCTGATGACTAAGTAGGTAAACTGATAAACTTACTAGACTACTGAGGATGAGAGTTTCCCCATTAAAGTAACACCATCGGATTTTAAAAGTTTTTTTGCTGTTGTTTTCCCCTCTAGGCTTTTTTAGTATGGGGTGGGGAGAGAATGGGAAATGGGGCATGGAGTGATGCTAATTGACTTTCTTCAAATCTTATCACTTTGATGGCCCCTACTGAACCCTGTTGTAGGTTTGTTCCTGGCTTTCAGAAAATAGTTGCCTTGACAATGCAGCCGAAACCAGTTTTTGTTCATCTTTGAGAATACGGCAGAGTCACATCTGAGGTGATGGTACAGCTCTCCAGCTAATCGAATTCAGATCATGATCAGAAATTAACCTTGAAAGCCCTTGGAGAGACGTTCCACTGGGGGCGGTCGTGATTTCTCGCTGTCAGCCCAACACAGCTGGGTTTCTCCAGCTTTGGAGAAGGTTGTTGATTGCTCAGCTGAGCACCAGATGAAGCTGGCCAAATTTTAGAGGCTGTCTTACATGAAAACAGCAGATATTTATGTGCTGGACTCATGCTGAGGGCTGATACTGCATGCACCCCAGAGAGGAAAGGCAGGTGAACCCTCGCCTTAGCACTTACATGTGTTTAGTCTCTCTTTTCTCTTATTATCATGCTGTTGTTATTATTACTATTCTGCAGAGTCCCATAGTTGAATGAATGTACAGAACATAACTGCATACATTGTAGGACCAGACTGTAGCATAAATTTTTCTTAAAAGTTCTTGCCTTTCACTATGAGAGTTATCTTTTCTCAGAATAAAATTTGGCCAGCTCAGCTGTCCGTGTGGCTCTGCTGACGGATCACAGTCTTCCAGCCAAGTTGGGTCTTGTCCACAGTGATCTGGAAGCCAATTTTCTGAATAAATCACAAAATCGCTCCAGAGTTGGTATATTTACCCCAAAACTCATCTTCTATTGCTGTGCACACAGAAGAGTTGTGAATGCACTTTGCATTTTACAATATTTTATACAGTGTGGCATTTCCCAAAGCCGTGGAAGAGGGGAGATTGCAGAGCAAAGGGGCAGTTTTAGGGCCTCTAAGGGATGATGAGGTACAGGGAGGGCAGGTGAATCCCATTAGCTACGAAAGACAAGTCAACTAGAAAAGATATGAGGAGCCTCTTCTTGGCAGACCCAAGAAAGAGTAACTCAATAAAAACACACAGCTACAAGGCACTTCCAGGCAGGGTCTGCAGCAAGTTGCCAGGCCAGGGGCCTCAAGGGCCCAGGCAGCCCTTTTGCAATTAATTATCTGTGCCCAGAGACAGCCTGACATTCCAGTGGACTTGGGATTACTTCTCATATTGTCATTTAACCTTCCCAGAGCTCAGGTCTCTGCTGTGTGGCCTTCAGCTCCTGGGTTCACCTCTCTCTGTCTGTTTTCTGACCTACAATATGGGGGTAATAATAATTTGTGGGGATTACATGAATTAATGCACACACAAAGCGTTTCCCAAGTTCCTGGCACATGGCATATAACTTGCTTTGTTAGCTACCAGTCCTGTTAATGCACCTGTTTAGAATCTGTGATCCTACCTACAAGCTTTCATATACTGAGCGGTGACTACTTGCCTGACAGCACTGAGCACCTTACATGATTTTAATTCTCCAACAGCTTCAGGAGGAAGCAATTACAAGTCCCATTGACCCTTGAACAACACGGATCCACTTACATGCAGTTTTTTTTCAATAAATACTATGGTCCTACATGACCTGTGGCCAGTTGAATCCTCCATGTGGAACCGCGGATATGAGGGCCACCTAGAGAGTTATACTGGGATGGTTTTGACTGTGCAGGAGTCCATGCCACTAACCTGTGTGCTATTCAGGGGGCTGGAGGAAGACAGGACATTGGCCAGGGCCCCCACAGTGGGTGAAACCCGGATTCAGAGTCAAGGCTGACCACATCCAGAGGTCTGGTTTTTTACTGCTACATTGAAGAGTAGTACGTGGGGGTGATTTTATGTGCCACATAGGTGAGATTTTTACTTATAATAGTTACATATCTATTCTATTAAAATTTTCCTTTTAAGATAAACATTCAGCATTCACTTTGGTACCACATATGCAAAAATTGGAACATACAGAGAAGATTTAAGAGCCCCTGAGAAAGGATGACATGCAAATACATGAAGCATTTCATGTTTTTACAGTGTTATATGTCAATTATATCTGAATGAATGAATGAGGTAAACTTGTTTAGCAGCACTATTCACAATAGCCTAAAGGTGGCAACAGCTCAAATATCTGTCAACAGATGAATGAATAGACGAAATGTGGTAGATGCAGACAACAGAATATCACTCAGCCGTAAAAAGGAATGACGGACTGACACAGGCCACAATGCAGACGAACCTCAAAGACACGGTGCTGAGCGAAAGGAGCCAGACACAAAAGATCACATATTATATGATTCTGTTTATGTGAAATACCCAGAACTGGCAAATCCACAGGGACAGAAAGCAGGTTAACGGTTAGGAGGGGTTAAGAGGAGGTGGATACGAGAAGAAACTGCTTCATGGGTGCAGGCAGGGTTTTTACGTTGGAGGGATGGGAATGTTTTGGAACTAGATGGAGGTAGTGGTTACACAACACTGGGAATGTACTAAATGCTCTTGAATTGTTCAGTTTAAACAGTTGTTTTTATGTTCTGTCAATTTCACTTCTTTTAAGTTTAAAGAAGGAAATTAGTTTTCTTAAGAGTTAATTTAAAGAAGACTAGGAAGTAACTCATAGCACAGGGGGAGTGCAAAGGTGGTACTTAGAAAATATGGCACCGCGTTATCTGCTAGAAGGTCAAGGCATCTCCGTCAGGGTTGAGTCTGGCAGTCTTGAGTCTTGCCTTCCTTTGTTTTTTCTCCCCCATCAGCCAGCTCAGTGCTTCAGAAATACTTGTTGAGTTCAGCTCAGTCCGGCTTTGTTAATTGAGTTAAGGCGAGCTGAGTCGTACTGAATGCACCAGCTGGCTGGCCTGGAGGAGATCCAAGCTGAAGGATGTTAAGAATCACACTAATTCAATAAGTGGCCGCAAGGTAGTCTAAATAATGAGCCCACGTGCCTCTCCTTACCCGACCCACCCATGTTCTGCCTGCACTTTGGGAGCCTTCTCTCCCTGAAATCCCCTGTGTGTGTTTGCCGGAGACGCCAGGCAAGAGAGCGTAGGAGAGAAGGGAAACGGAAGCGGAGAAATTTCTGTCTGCGTACAGGTGCGGTTCCAACTGCCTCTTCCTTGTCCACACATTCATCATGCACCTGATGCACATGAGCTCATGCTCTCGGTTCTGATGGGTTTAGTTTGAAGCTGGCTGAGCACCCTGGAGAAACAGATTCATCTCTCTGCACCTTCATCTCCTCACCTGTGAAATAATAATAATAGCACCTATTTTACAGGTGGGGAGACGAAGAGGGTCTTGGGAGGATTTGATGGGGCTCTTGGGAGGATTCAATGAAACAATACCCATCAAGAACTTAGCACACACTTTCGAGAAGACTGTAAGCACTCGAAAAAGGTTAGCTACGATGATTAGCAGTGCAGAGTGTTGGGTCTGAAACACATGGCAGGTCTGGAGCCCAGAGACCAGCTTTCCAGACACAGAGGGCAGAGCAGAGAAGTTGTTTGTAAACATCTTAAACAGAAGCGCATGGCTCACTCAGTAAGTTCTTCTGGGACAGTGATGTAAGCTCCCAGGACAAGGCAGGAGTAGCGGAATCTGGCTGGTGTTCTCCATGCTGGCAGGATTTTACCAACAGAGGGAGTCCCCCGTGGCTGCCTGTACCCAGAGACCAGAGAAAAAGCCACACGAAGTTTCCCTCTCTCTGCTCTGCTCTGGGAAGCCGCTCCATTCTGCCTCCTTGGCTAACCAGTCAGTGAGGCACGGCAGGAGTGCATGCGATGGTCTCTGTCCACAGACCTCTAGCCAACCCGTGAGGCGGCAAGTGGGAAGGGCAGGACACGGGAACCCTGAGGTGTGACTTCTCAGACCCTGCACTTTGCTGCTGCTCACGTGGCCTTGGCTAGGCTCCTGCCTCTTTCTGGCTATTATTGTTACTCATTTATGAATGAGTTGAGTGGGCAAAGGTTGCAAAAAAAAAAAAAAAAATCACTGATTTTCAAGCTTTGAAACTGAGAAGCTGTTTATTTAAAGTGTTCAAGGGAATGAAACATACAAATGGACACAAGAGTTGTTACATAGCTGAGAGAGGGGCAGGTGTCCTATAGTTCCCAGCCAGCAGTCCTCCTGTCTCGCCACCACTGTCTTCTTCCCTCCAGCAGCACCCAAGGTGCATATTTTAAAAACTGGAATGAATTCCTGGGGTAGAAGTGGGCCTAGAGTCCCAGGGCTGAATAGAGGGTGAGGGGGTCCCTGAGGGGGTCTGCCGCAACGTGGAGGAGCACAGATCTGCGTGCAGGCCCGCCTGCCCTGTGCACCTGGCAGCGTGATGTGGGACTACAGGACACCGTGGCTTTCTGCCCACCCAGCATCCATGTCTCTTTCTGGTAAGAGCACCCTGGTGTTCCCCGGGGGAACCACTTACCCTTACTCTGTCCCTGTGACTAGGCTGGGCTTTAGCAGCGAGCATGTAATTGAGAACCGGGCAATCAGATCATTCTAACCCCTTTGCCCTAGTCATTGGCTTAGCAGTGGGCAGCTGAACCTATCAGAACTCACCAGACCAACCCTGGGACTTTTCCAGGAGGCAACCAGGAGAAGCCCTCCATCGGACTCTGTAAAACAGATGGAGGGAGCAAGTATCAAAATGAAACCCAAACAGGGAAAAGCAGGGCCGAAGAGGTCAGGAGAGGCAAATTCCTGAAGACAAGAAGAGTCTGGGTCTTGCCACACCTGAAACTCACACGGCCCTTCTCAGTTAAAAAGTCATACACTTTTGATCTGGCTTAAGTCCATTCGAGTTAGGAGTTTGTCATTTTGCAACTGAAACCTCCCAACTAATACAATGGGCAAGTTTTTTTTAATCCCCCTTAAGTTTCAGTTTTCTCATCTACTACGTGTCTAAAAATCCATACACCTTCACCCTTGTGAAGTGAAAGTTGCTCATTCCTGTGCAACTCTTTGCGACCCCATGGACTGTAGTCTGCCAGGCTCCTCTGTCCAAGGGATTCTCCAGGCAAGAAGATTGGTGTGGGTAGCGGTTCCCTTCTCCAGGGGATCTTCCCCACCCAGGTATCAAACCCAGGTTTCCCACATCGCAGGCGGATTCCTTACTGTCTGAGCCACCAGGGAAGCCCCACCTCCACCACACCCCTAAGTGGGTCTATAAACACCTGTATGCCATCGCAGCAGCAGCAGCAAGACATCGGCAAGAGTGGTTAAGGATTTTGAATACTCTCTAGTTCTCAGGAAAGCAAAACAAAAGTTGGCTACTATCAGTTCGCTTTATTCTGTAAATGAGGGTTGAGAGGAGATGCAGAAGACATAAATGTCCATTATAAGCAGGAAAGGAGAAAGCAGGAGGCCAGATATTAATGGGAAAATGCCAGGGGGATGTATATAAGGCCTCAATTTTGGACTTTTTTCAATTAGATGGTGGGGAAGGGGTCTGCAGGGGATAAGGTTCCCACAATTATGCTGGTGGGGCTGAGCCCAAGGGAAACCCGCCAATCATATAACCCACCCCCTTCCCCACTTCCCTCCTTCCCCCCAGGCTCTTGAGGCCAGGGAAAATCTAGAGGAAGAGTGAGAGGGATTTGTCTTAGAGAAGGAAGTAGGGAGGCCTGCGCTCTGAAACCATGGATGAGCGCTTAACAAGCTCACAGCCAGTTCCACGCGCGTGGCCAAACCTTAGCTGGACAGACCAGGGTCAGTCTTGTGCAGCCCCAGAAGAGCTGTTTCTGGGGACCGCCATCTCAGCACGCTATTGTGGTCTGCCCAGGAACCCTTGAAATCGAAAGCCCCGAGCTCCCCTTGTCACTGCTAGCGCACATAAATACCACCAGGGGGGATTTCCCACGGAATTTTTTGCAACCACTCAAATGTTTCATTTCCCATTGTTTGCCAGCCCCTCTCCGAGCCTCAACTGTCAAAGCAGCAACAAACACAGGCTGCTTTTCCCCCAGGACCCCACGGCGCTTGCTCCTGCTCCCCCTCCACGTCAGGAAGCTGGTGTTGGCAGGATTTGATCGGCTCGGCCAGGGAATAAGGTCTGTTAGTCAACTAGTGAAGCACGTCAGCAGAGGGAATACCCGGCACTACACAGCCTAGCCTGCTGTGGAGGCTCGGTTTTGTGCCACTCCACTCCCCCCCCCATTATTAGTATACTCATGGCGACTAATAATTATATTTATAGAAAGAAACCCCTTCCACAAATCCAAAGCACTTGACTAAAATATACACTGCAGCTGTTAATTTTTTGCTTTTTGAATATGAACTTGAATCTTTTTTTTTTTTAACCTGACCCAGCATGTTTTAATGGAGTTCTAAGTAGTATTCCATACATCAACGCTTAGAAAAGATCTTTATTGATTGAAAACATCTGTTTTTGACAGGCACTGTACTGGGCATGTGGGGGACCTGAATACCATAAAGTGGTGTCATGATTTTATGGCAACATGGGGTGGAGAGCGATAATCAGGGAGTTTATTATACAGGGGATGTTGGTCTGAGGGCTGGTAAGAGTAGCCAGGCAGACACGTCTATGATCTCTCACCAGTTGGCAATGAGTACACGTACTGTGTGCGGGGTTTCCCAAGTGGCTTGCTGTGGCTCCTGCCTGCCAATGCAGGAGACACAGGTTCAATCCCTGGATGGGGAATATCCCCTGGAGAAGGAAATGGCAGCCCACTCAAGTATTCTCGCCTGGGAAATCCCATGGACAGAGGAGCCTGGCAGGCTACAGTCCCATGGGGTTGCAAAAGTGTCGGACACGACCCTGGGCACCCAGACAAGGCTGGACACGTGTGACACAGGTGATTCTGTGAGGATCAGGGATGGCAAAGATACCTGTAAATATCCGTTCACCTGGGCCCACTCTGTACCACAGAGGTTGCCCTCGTCATGAATTTATTCAGGTAGCCACTCATTCACTCCTCCATTAAAGCCACAAATATTTACTGATTTTTTTAGGGTGTGCCAAGTCGAGGCTATATGCTGGGGGACACAAAGATGACCAAAGTCAGCCTGGTGCCTTTCCTCTGAAAGTTTTCATCCCAGCAGGGCGTTCATTAAACAAATATCTATGTAAAATTATAAAGAAATATACAATTAAAAAGAGCAGTTAAATACACACGAGAATCTCCCTGCTCCTCTTTTACTGATCTCCCACCTTATGCCAAGTGCTGTAGGGGCCACAGATCTGAATCAATGCCTGGTGCAGCAAAATCCCAAAGACCAACCAGAACTCACGACAGAAAGAGGCCAGGCAGCGGCCACAGTGGCACTTTTCAGTTTACATGGCTCTTTTTACACCATGGACACTCTGGATCCTGCCAGTAAGACTGGGTTTGGCTGTTTAGGAGTTATTCTCTCCATGGGAGGAATTCGAGACTGGGAGAGATAAAGGGATTGGTCTTCCTGAGGTCACACAGCTCGAAAGGCCAGGAATGCTACACCTATTTTTACGACGACAGAAACGGAAGCAGAGCAAAGCGGTCATCTTACTTTCCCAGAGGCACACTATCTGTCAAAGAAGAGGAAACATAAGTGCAAAATTCTAGTGGGAAAGAGAACAGACGATCTTGAGACAGGTAAGTCTCAG
Organism: Aepyceros melampus; assembly: GCA_006408695.1. Classification (NCBI taxonomy): domain Eukaryota; kingdom Metazoa; phylum Chordata; class Mammalia; order Artiodactyla; family Bovidae; genus Aepyceros; species Aepyceros melampus. Next base: position 172,220 of record SJXQ01012702.1, on the reverse strand, counting down.
AAAGTAGATGGAGGAACACGATAACACAAGCATGAATTCCAACTCACAAAAGGGACCTCTCCTCTGCCTCCCGTGGGTGGGTTTTAGTCTGGCCAGAGCGCGATCTGAAGTCACCAGAACCAACACGTAGTGACCCCTCTGATATCCCGGACATCACAACATTCCTGCAAGGAGCATATTAAAACTCCCATTTTCCAGATAACGAGGTTGAAACACTGACCACACACAAAACTGTGCAGTAGGAGAACCACAGTTTATACTGTCGTCCATCTGATACTAGGACCTGTGGAGCTTCTTATACCCAGAGCTGCCTCCCTCTGGGGGCCTGGGAGTGCTGGCAACAGGATGCTGGAGGAGATGGCCTGGGGAGGCAGGGTCCAGGGGCGAGGATAGTCTGCCCAGGAATGTGGCCCAACCCGCCCACTTTTTAACACGGTGGCATCCCTGACAGCCCCTCTTGTCCTTTTCCTGTGCTGGCCTTCCCAACGCAATAAATAAGCCCTTAGAGAAACGTGACCCGAGCCAGGCAGTAAACGATGGCACTGTCAGTTGTACACGACTGTTGAAACAAACACAGACTGCAATCATCGTGCTGTGCGGGGAGAAAGACATTTGGCAAATGAGATTCCATTTTCACATTGGTTTGTGCTGAGCATATAAATTTCCTGCGGGCCGGCCAGCGTTGGGGATGTGTAATTGATTGCCTGCATTATAATAAACAAGCCGTGACAGGTGATCATTCATCATATTCCGCTGAACGTTCCAGCACACCAGAAAACGGAGGAAGAGAGGGAACGCGCGAGCGAGGGCAGAGGAGAGGAGGAGCCTGGGGGAGGGGAGAGGGTCGGAAAGACTGAGTATTCCCGACAGACAGAAAGCCCGGGAAGGGGCGGGGCAGAGAATCCGCAGAGCGGGCTCGGGGAAAGTGAAAGCAATTACTATAATTCTTCTG